>PVIC010012599.1:0-40049 GCA_004025085.1 Thryonomys swinderianus
TTTTTGGAGACAGGGTCTTGCTTTGTAGTTCAGGCTGGCCCTGAGCTCACTATGGTGCCCAGGCAAGCCGCCGCGAACTCAGCAATCCTCCCGTCTCTGCCTCCCGAGTGCTGGGATTACAGGCGTGAGCCACCATGCCCAGCATTATATGTGGTAACCGGGGATCGAACTCAGGTCCTTACGCTTGCAAGGCAGGCGCTGGAACCACTGAGCTAACCCTCCGGCCCAAAAACTACATTCTTAATCATAAAAAGAACTTGGAAAATGAAAGATATTATAGTTGGAACAAATATTTGATAGAAATTGAAAGCATAATACAGTATTATTGCAGTGAGAACAAAAAATAATGACATGATCAACAGACCATATCAGAGTAAGTTATCTAATTCTGTGGGGCCAGCACTATCTATTAAAAGCCTCTAAGTGATTCTAATGCATGGTGATGTTTGAAAAGTCCTGTGTTAGAAATTCAATCCGTGAAATTCATGATCTGACTAGTACACATTCCAGAGAGAAGAGATTTTTTGGAAGACAGTTGTCAAAGAATGATGCAAAAGTACATAAACAAACAAACTCACAAGTTCTCAAACAAACAAAAAAACCTGAAAACCAAACCAAATAATTTTTAAATGCTCCACTGTATTCCATCATCAAAATTCTGAACATTGAAAATAAAGGAAACATATCTACTACCTTCTGGATAGAAAAATGAGGTCATAAATATTAGAACTAACTTTGGATAAGTATTGATTATCAGTTTCAAAAGAAGAACACTACACAGGTCTAAGGGAAAATAATTTCTCATCTATGGCTTTGTACTTTCACCAGTATATATAAAACAAAACAAAACAAAACAAAACAAAACAAAACAAAACAAAACAGGGCTGGAGATTTAGCTCAGTGGTTCCAGCGCCTGCCTCGCAAACGCAAGGTCCTGAGTTCGATCCCGGTAACCACATACAATGCTGGGCGTGGAGACTCATGCCCACCACCAATCAACACATGCCACAGCATGCCACAGTGCCAGGCGTGGCGGCTCACGCCTGTCATCCCAGCACTCCGGGAGGCAGAGGCAGGAGGATTGCTGAGTTCGAGGCTTGCCTGGGCTCCATAGTGAGCTAAGGGCCAGCCTGAACTACAAAGCAAGACCCTGTCTCAAAAAAAAAAAAAAAAAAAATAGGGTAAAGTACAGACATTGCTATTCAAACACTCAGGGGTTTTACTCTTTTTTAGCAAGTTATTAAAAGGTATCCTCAGAAACAAGGGAATAAGTGGACAGAATGGAAACTATTAGATGGAAATAACAAGAGACAGCAAAAAGGGGGGACATAAAACTCTTGGCCTGATTCTGGAAAAAAGCTCAGGCTAAGAATCCCGCTTATTTATCCTGCAGAGAAGCCATGTGGGAGGCTCAGACAGCAACTGATCCAGATTGTGCCATTAGGATAAAGAGTTCCAGAGAAAGGTACTTGATGAATGTTACAATGTGATAAATTAGTTTTAAAAAAATTCTGATAAAGTGCTTAGAAAACTTAAAAATGGAGAAACAATTACCACGGAAATAAATTAATTTGACAATTGTTAATTGTAGAGGGTAAATCAAAAGTTATAAAAAAAAGGAAATGAAGACTGACCATAGGGTTTGACTCATGTAATTTAACCCACACAGTGATAAAATGATAAGCCCGATATTGCAAGAGTAGTTGTATAACACTAGGGCTCTAAAGTCAGCTATTAGCATATCAGGACCAAAACCCAGTGTCTCGGCTCCATATCTGATGCTCTTACGATTGTGTGGGTGCCTGTAGTGCTGATGAGATCAACTTTTCATGAGTGTATCATCACTGACACCTATGGGATCACAATAGAGCATTTTAGCTCTCCTCGTGTATATTTAGAACATGTTTTAAAAACTATACAATAGAACCTTCTGAAACTTGATTTTAATAATAGGCTTCACAAGGCTGCTCTTGATAGGACTAGTTACTACTTTATTAGGGACTATTTATGACATAGCACACATACATAGGTATGTATGTGTGTATATTTAAATATTGTTTAGCCCATCAGTTATAGGTCACCTCTGCCTAATTGCAATATCTCTCATTGTCTGGCTATTGTTCCAACAAACACTGAAATTTGTCCAAAACAAAATTATTCAATTGAAATGAATTCTATTTTTCTTATAAGAACCAGAGAATATTAGTGACATAATAAGATGGAAATCTAATTAGGTTTCATTTCTCTGGACGCAAGGATTTTGGATCACAATCATGAAGAAAACAAAATTCCATCTTTAATAACTCCTTATTCTTGTTCAGTATTTTATACTATTTTCCTCACTGAATTCCCAAAAAGTACCTCTGTTTCACCCATTTTATAAGTGGGAAACTGAGACCAAAAAATACTACTTGCCCCGGGTAGAATCTGAGGAGCGGACCAGGGTCTTTTGCTTTCTTCAGAGTAGCCTCTTCTGCGCAGGCTCCCAGCCGTTGGCCTTTTCCCTTCTCCACCTTCCCATGTAGCTTTGCCAAGTGTTAGAATTACTCTTCCCAACCATCTCTAGTCAAAGAGACTCCATGACTAGCTGTTAATGCCTCCTACCTACACCTTCACTGAAATTTACCTCACTGACATTTATTTACTAAGGTAAAAGTTGTCAAAGCCATTTTAGGAGCCCTTGGTAGGCCAATAGGTTCTTCCATTTGGATTGTTTGCTGTTTGAAGGTAGGACACCGTGCCAGTGTTTCTACCTCATATATATTTTACCTGATACAAGACAGATATAAGAGACTACACAGCATGAATTATTACATTTTCATTTAAAAATTATTAATTGAGCATTCATTATATGCAAAGCACATTTCCAGATGTAAGGGACACCACATTATGAAAGACAGGTTCCCTGCTTTCATTAAAATTTACAGTCTCATTTAATTTAATTAAATCTTCAAACCGAGCCCATCTATGAAGGAACTATTGCTATTATTTCCATTTTATAAGTTAAAAACTGAGCAGAAGTGCAAAGTAGAGACTTACACTTGTATGGGTACTAAATAAATGTTGTTCAAATTCGTGTTCAGCTGTACCTGACTCAAAACATTGTGCTTCTAGGTTCTAAACTTTTACAGACATCTCAGCAAGATGGCCGAGATAGCAGGAAATTTTAAAAGTGTAAACAAGTGTGAGACTCTACAAGGCTGGTCTTGATAGGACATTACTACCTTATTAGGTATTGTTTCTGACATAGCATACGTACGTGTGTATGATATGTATGTTTAAATATTGTTTAGCCCTTCAATATAACCCCACAGTATAAGCATTATAGCTGTTTTATCTACAGAAGAAAAAATCAAGTTTCAGAAGGTTCAGCCATTACTGGCAAAGTCACAGAGTACAGAACCAGCACAGCGAGGACTCAGTATAGTCCAATCCAGCTCCACACTTTTCACCCTGAAGTACTGAGAGACACCAGTGCAAGAGTAGTATGTTTTGTTTTATGAACCAGTCAGTAGTGCCATAGGCCATACCTGCTGCCCTCACTCTCCTCCCTCAAGGTATCTCAAACACTGTGCAGTTCATCTGAAAGGTGAGGGGTATTGGTTTTGAAACCAGGAAGCCCCTCCCCACCCTTAACCCCAGTCTGGCCTTTAGCTGGGTTCAGTCAATTTTCAGTCATAATTCCCTCCTTAGGCCTCATCAGAGTTTCTACCTGGTCATGAAGAAGTAAGGCTCAGATAAGGAGAAACGTTTAGACAAGGGACCTACTGACTTGTAATGCTAATAACCACCAGGGCCGAGAGTTCTCACTCTTCAACTGGGGCAGATGCAGAGTGGCCACGCTAGTCAGATCCTCAGGAGGAAACCGAGGGTGCAGGTGCGGATTTCAACATCCATGTCCTGAAACAAGAGAAGGTAAGAGGAGGAGGAGCAGGAGGGACTGGGATCTGAACCGCTGGTAAGCAACCAGGGAGGAAGATGGGATCAAAGCATGGTAGGAACTATAAGTACTGTGTGCGTTGGATTGCTTTTCCAGATAAAGTTTGGCTAAACATATTTTTAAACCTGGCCATAATCGATGCTGGTAGCATTTTGGATTCTGGATGGATTTAGAGCAAAGAAGATTTAGCACCACCCTCAAAAAAAAAAAAAAAAAGAAAGAAAGAAAAGCAATATCTGCCTTACCTGAGTGGATAGTTTCTTACACAGAAATTACATGAAAAACAAACTGCAACCAGTCAGGTGAGAAAGCCATAAGGCTCCATAAGCTCCTTTGTGTGGTGGAAAGAGGATTAGTCTCCTGTTGTGTTCATTCAAACTCTTCCACTCTTTCTCTCCTTCCTCAGTGCCAAACGGGGACTGAAAAAAGCTGCATCTGCTAACAGGAGTGTTTCTGCTACACTATGAAAAAATCAGAGTGCCTTTTTAATCCTGGAGAGAATCTCTTACTATGCACTGTTTAAAAATAAGTCAAATTGTACTAAGAAATAAATTTTGTATTACAAAAAGATCTCTGGGGGCAGAGATTTAGCTCAGTGGTTCTAGTGCCTGCCTAGAAAGCACAAGGCCCTGAGTTTGATCCCCAGTAACCACAATACCAGGTGTGGTGACTCACGCCCACCAGCAATCAGTACCACATACCACAGTGCTGGGCATGGTGGCTCATGCCTGTAAACCCAGCACTCGGGAGGCAGAGACAGGATGATTGCTGAGTTTGAAGCTTGCCTGGGCTTCATAGTGAGTTCAGGACCAGCCTGAACTACAAAGTGAGACCCTGTCTCAAAAAAAAAAAAATAAATTAAAAATAAATAAATAATCTGAACTCTCAAAAGCACACATGTCAAAGAACTCAGAGCCATGTTTTCTAAATTGTAAAATAAAGTACTTGACCCCCTCCAATCTTAGTGTCTAAGGTTCTTTTAAATTGGGACAACCTGTGGATCTCTTAATACCTTGAAGTTCATTTATGTCAGAAGGCCTACAACTTACAAATTTTCAGTAAATAGCAAAAATAATTCATAAGAGAAGCTTAATGATCTAATCTCAAATAGCTTGGAGAATATCAATTAGAAACAAAGATAGAAAATTGGAACTGAGAAGTAGCACCTTTGAAATGTATTGTCTTTGCTTATCTGTTCAAAGCAGAGCTGTAGAAAAAACACTATTGTGTTTTAGTTCATTAATTTTTTTTTATTTGGAGCCATTACACAATTGACAGAATAAAAGCAAATATTGTGCTTTTTAAAATTTATGATATCCAGGGGTGTGGCTTCATGATTACTTATTTCTCTTATTTTTCACCACTTAGAATGACTGAACAAAAAGAAAAGTCCAGTTGAGAATTACTAACAGCATGAAAAGCAATGTGGAGATTTTTACCTGGTTTGAAACTTGAAGACTGGAAGAGTTATATTTACCTGCAAAATACTACACAGAAATACTGAGTGCCTTGAACAGGCATGATGAGAAAACGTGGAATCAGCCAGGGGGACTGCCAAGTAGGTCCTGGGCTGAGGTGGATTTAAACCAACGATGCGTGAACTGAGTCCTATTTGCATAAACTCCTGGAGTTTATGGTTTATCAATAAAGACCTTTTATATGCATTAATTCTGGCCTGAGAAACACCTAGGATTGAATGGATTAACTGTTTGTCAAGTTCATGCAATGAAAACTTTATTGAAAACAGACATATTCATATTAAAATCAGTAAGGTAAGTAAAGTAGGTATGACAGCACACCTTACCTACTTCTATGTATTTAGTGCTCTATAAATAATACTAGAATAGCAGCAGTAGTAAAAGTAGCCGTTAGAAATGGTGGCTGTGACGGTAGTCATTCTACTACTTTAAGTGGGAGACAGAGGCAAGTGCACCCTTGGAGAGATTATGTCCTCTCTCCGACTTACTTTCCTGCACAAACAGTCAAGGATAAGGGGGCAGCAGGAGGAGAAATAGGACGTAGAAGCTGTATGGGAGGCCCTAGACCTGCATATAAATGATAGCTAGCTAGATAGATATATAGATAGACGTAAATATACATGTATGTACACATATGTACCTGTATATACATATATACATACATGCATGCATATATATGCATGTGTGTGTGTGACTCATTTTCCTCTTCCATATGATTGGTAGCTTTAAAGCTTTAATTCCTTGTTATGGAAAAGGAAAATTGATTTCAAAAACCTTTGTACAAATTTCACAATTACTAAATCATACAAATTAGAATACAAACCCAAATACATCTGGTTCTACCCATTCATTCACTGCATAGCATTCCTTAACCTATGCCTCCTAAAATTATAGGCATGGAAATGAACTCATTATGATATTCATTTTCCAATAGGACAATGCTATTATCTAGGTGTTACAGCTCCACTTCATAGGACAGAAACTTCAGTATTAATTTATTTCAGAAAAATGATGCTGTAAATTCACACAGTTCAGAGGCATAGATGGGACTGAAGGTCAGGTCTTACTTCAGAGCTATTCTCCATTATTCTCACAATATTCATATTTGAGTTTCAATAAGCCCTGTTAGTGTTGTGATCATTTTCAGCTTCTTATATCATCCTGAATGACCGTGTGGGCAAAGCCTGCTTTCTACCTTGCAGTAGTGAGGTTTAGGGAGGAACCTTCTGAAGTCCTTTTCGTTGGTCTGTATTATTATATGGAAAGTGTCTGAGGGTAGGAGGGAGGGAAATTCTAGTGACTTTTCTGCTCTTCAAAAGGGGCTCACGATGTGTCTATATAGTGTACCAAGGAAGATTCAAATTTTTTTAAAAAGGGGCCCTGGCAGAGACCAAAGCAAAAGGAGCTCACTGTGAGGACCAGCCTAGGAAGATTATTAGAGTGGGCACTGAAGAGTGAAGGACAGCCAGGCCTCAGTGACAAAGATGACACCAGACACATCAATCTTTAGAAAGTTGGGGAGAGACAAAAGTCAGAAATTCCTGAAGTGAAATTGACAATCAAATCAAATTAGTAATCAATAATAAATCAAATAAAATATAAAAGTCAAAATAGTAAGCTTCAAGAGGTGTTCTGGGGTTCTTTACAAACTTTGTCCACTGTAAAATCTTCCCATACTGTTGACTCTTGGAGAGAATTTGAATTAGTATTACTTCCGAAGGAGCTGGTTGGATTACCAGGCCTGGTCCTCTCGCCTCTGAATAGCTGTCAGGTGTGAGCAGCCAGAGGCCACAGCCTTCCTTTCTCCTCAGTAGCTCTGAAGTCTGTGGAATCAGGGAAATGTCTCTGCAGGCACTGACTCAGATCTTGGGACACTGGAGGAGATGAGCATTTTATTCTTACCTTTGGGCAATGCCAGGAGGGATCTGTTTGCTTTCACTCTCAGCTTTACTAACTACTCATGACCTTGAGGATGTCAATTAAGCTTTCTGAGCCTTTCTTGATTAGTCCAAAATAGTTTGCTACAAAGATTAAATGGGATACTATTTCCGGTAAAGCACATATAATAAGTGATCAATAGATGTTGGCAATTATATTAACCATCGTCTTAAAGAGTAAGAAGATGTGTTGATAAGGCTACTGTGGTGACTCGATTGCTTATCAGGTCTACTAAGAGAGATGAGTCTGGAGGAAATAAGAGTGGGTTAGGAAAGTATTAGTCAAATTAAAGCAACTAGTGTTTCTTCTAGCAGTGATGGTATTCGATCTTCCACAAAGGTCTGTCACAGTTGCTGCATGTTACCAAGCTGTTATCTTGCTTAGCAGAATAACTGTATTCTCAGAGAACAAAAATACTTCATGTTGGGCTTTGGAGATTTTGTGTGGGACAATCTGAAGACTTGACAGCCCAGGCTGTTTGGGAAGAAACCTCGGCTTTTTATCTGAAAGAAATCCTTATACTTTGAGGCCTTGTTTCTCCCATGTTCCCCATGTAACCTTTTTCTTCAGCTACAATCTCGGTTACTTAGAGTCTCAAAGTAGAAAAAACTTCTTTGGTTTTTCCAAGTAGACTATCAACCAAAGGCCAGAATTTTTAATATCTGGAAGCTAATAGAACTATGGCAGCAAGAACACCTCCATTGCTTTGTATTTTTCTGTTTTTACAGCATAAACAGGCAACTGCAAAACAATTTAATTATTCATGAGTAAGAAGTAAAATGTAAAACATTAGTAGTGTTCAGAGATCAATGTTCCAAGCTATGCACCATTGGCAAAACTATTTTAACTTTATGAACCTTAGATCCTCACATTTAACATTAGAATTAGAAAACTTATTTCAATTGGGTTATAGTGAAGACTTACTCCTATGTATAAAAGTCCTTGTTAAAGAACCAACTCAGATGTCAATGAAATCTAATGTAAACAGCTGAAGACAATATGAAGATATTTTCTTGGTCATGCTAAATGGAAACAACTTATTAATTTGCTTCTAGAGAAGCACAGATCGGGCAAGCAAAAAGCTGTGAAGAAACAGAAGGAGGAAACAAACACACATAAGCACTGCAAGCAGAGAGGACAAGATACACATACATATAAGAAAGAAAATGTCAGTTAAGTTAGGATGTATTTTGTGCTAAGATCCAGATTCATGTCCGTATCATCAATATTCTTCACATACTATAGTACACAAATGTGTTTACATGCATTTTTCTGTGGGGAAAAAAATCTATCAAACTCTTAAATTAGTTGGCAGTAGGGAGTTATATAATTTCTTTCATCATTTAACCAGCTCTGTCATTTTGTAGTTTTTAATTCTTGCATGGATACTATTACTGATGTCCCTCAAAGGTGCTTATCTCCAATCCTTTTGTTACATGATCATTTACACTCTATCTACACACACACACACACACACACATATATACATATGCATATGTGTGTGTATATATATGTGTGTGTGTGTGTGTGTGTGTGTGGGTTGTAAAGTGGTTCCTTTGCAATCATGGAAATCTGTTTTGTTCCAGGACGCCTGGCTTTTAATACCTTAAGGAATTTCAACTCTGTCCCTACATGTTGCTCATTTCCTCCATTTTTTCTTCATAAAAATAATTTTGCGTGATCTTAAAGCATATCTAAACAGAAGAGAAGGACAGTTACAAAGGGTTTCCTTTTCTGCAAACCTTCAGCACCTCCAGGCAACTGTTTACTCTCTGCCTGTACTGCTACTTCCTGTGTTGCTAAGCCTGCCTGCCTCTGTGCACACTTCCTTTGCAGTCTCCTCGTTTTATCCAAACTTGAACCTCAGTCTTAGCATGGAGTCCCTCTTCTGGTTTCAGGTTAGAGCTTGAATTGTTTGCCTGGACCCTGCCCCCCACCCCAGAAGACCTCCAGCAACACGCATGTAATAAACAAGGGCACTTTATTAGCGCAGCCGCAGTGGGTCTACCAATACCAGACTGGAGACCCAGAAGAATGGCTACTGGCCCCTTTTAAAAGCAATTTCAGGTCACACAGCGGAAAAGGTAGGGTTATTTACAGGAAGGGGTAGGTTACTTACTAGGGATTGGCTAACAATTAGATCTGCCATATTTGTCGGGTGGTCATTGGTAGAGGAGGAACAGGAAATACAGAGTCATGTTGTGGGAGTGCTAACTAGGCTCGAACAAAGGAGTCTTGTTATTTTTTATCAAATCCACCGGGAAGGTCACTTTTTTTAATGACCTTGTTAACTCGCTACACTAGCAACCATTTCAGGAACTTTACACAAATGTACCCGTTGTCTTTACAGATTACATATTACAATGTTACAGGATTTTTTTTTTTTTTTTTTTTTTTTTTTACAAAATACAGAGTTTGTCCACAGCTTTTAACATCAGATGGGGGTGACTCACAGAACAAAGATTTTTTTGGTCCCAACAGTACCACTGTTCACTCTTATCCATACGTATCATTTTTTTTCTACATCTCATCTAGATTTTTCTCCCCACAATCCAAACAGTGAAGAGTGAAATATCTGACTGTAAAAATCCTCTCTTTAATCTTGTAACTGTCTTCTACAATCATCTAGTTTTCCTGTTTCACTTTACAGGAAAAAAAATCTTCAAAGAGCTGGTCCTGTCCACTGCGTCTGTTTCCCTACCTCCAGTTCTCACACGGACTACTCCACATGGCTGTCCTTGCTCAGCTACAACAAAGAACAGCACTCGATGTCCAGGTCTCATATGATTTCATCTCATATATCACACCATCCTCAGTCATCCCCCTGTGAACATTTCCTTCATTCCTAGAGGAGCAGTATGTTTTCCCTGTTTGCCTCACTGGATACTTCTTTTCTATTTCTTTTGTTGAATTATTTTATCTTCACTTTATAAAATAAAATGGCTCACAATTCACACTGTTCCTTTTCCCTTCTCTATCCATATTATATTCTCACCTTTGTGTTATTTTTGAAAATCAATTTGAGTACTTTCTATTCAGCAATTTTCCGAATATACATTGGCCCCATGGCCTTTTGCCCTTAATTTCAATTATTAGTCCCACTGCTTACATGATACCTTCACCTCCAAGGCAGATGACTATTTTTTAACATTGTCCATAGAACTGACCAAGTATCATTATCTTTGTACCAGGTACTACCAACTGCACAGATCAGATACCTCAGAATCGCCCATAACTTCTCTTTTTCTTTCACTAAGTGTCCAGCATAACATTATATCCTCTCAACTTTCTCCTTGAAACATACTGAAACACCAGTTTCTCCTCATTGTTTCTAACGCCACCTCTGCTCTAAGGCATGATGTCTCTCACCTGAACTCTGGCAAAAGCTTTCCTTTTCTTCCTTCCTTCCTTCCTTCCTTCCTTCCTTCCTTCCTTCCTTCCTTCCTTCCTTCCTTCCTTCCTTCCTTCCTTCCTTCCTTCCTTCCTCCCTTCCTTCCTTCTTTCCCCCTCCCTCCCTTTCTTTCTCTCTTTGTTTTGAGATGGGGTTCAAGGCTGGCCTTGAACTCACTGTGTAGTCCAAATTTGCCTCAAATTCATGTTAGTTCTCCTGCCTCAGCCTCCAGAATACTGCAATTACAAGCCATCATAACCAGCTGCAATAGATTTCTGACTGCTCTGTCGGTTTCCTCCCTAATCTTAGACAACCCATGTGACATTTTAAAATTGTAAACACACACACACACACACACAAAACAACTCCTGCTATCAGCATTCCAAAGGCCTTTATCTAAAGCTTTGCAATCATCCACAGGGCAACACACAGTTCTCTGCACTATCTCCCAGCCTGTTTATTTCTAACTCTAGATCCTTCAATACACCTTCGTGAACTCTTGTCTCAGGTTCATGTTAGGCTTCTCTAATTAGAATACAATTGGTAAGTAAGAAACCATTTGTGATCTCATCCTTCACATAATTAATCCCTTCCCTTCTCTGAGAGTGTTTTATGACCTGTCTAATGTAATATCCTGCATTTGTCAGCTTCTAGTGCTAAAAAGCAACACCCACAAGTAAAATAAGATGAAGTTTAAATCTGGCTCATGGTTTCAAGAGATTAAGCCATGATTGGCTCCAAGTCAGAAACATCATGGCAGAAAGACATAGCCTAACAAAGTTGCTCAGTTCTGGGGAGCACAAGAGGGAGAGAGCAGCAGGAGGGAGAGGTAAGGGATGAGAAACAGATGGCAGGCTAGACTTCTAGGATCTATCAGGAAACAGATGTGGACTCCACTAGTCCTCTGGGAGATCTAAAATTTATTTTTGACACTAGGGCCTGAGCATCACATTCACCAATTATTTTCTCTTCCTAGGAATTATTCACATCTGATATTATAGCACCTAATGAAATGACCAACATCTATATGTTTTTCAATAAGCCTTTAAGAACAGAGAATTATTTCTGATTCACCTCTGTATACTCCTAGAACAGTGTGGCCACCACAGGTGTATGTAGTATAAATAAGCCACTTACATATGAATCTTTGTGACTACCTATGTATGCACAGGTCTTGTCCTCAAAGGTTCTCTAACTTGAGGCAAAATGATAGCAAGTTCAAGCCTAGCCTGGCAACTTAGTGGCTTAGCAAGACTTATCTCAAATTTATTATTTATTTGTAATTGAATTCTTTATTGGTACATTTTATATACAGCTCACAATCACACTCAACATTGGGGAATCTGTACCAGTAAAGGACACGCGCTAATTTTTCTCACATTCCTACCCACTCGCAACCTCCCACCCCTTATATACATGCTATTTTTCTTTCCAAATCATATGTATTCTTTCCCCTCATTATATTCCCCCACATTTCCTTTGAATAGTTCCTATTTTACAAAATCTGTCATATATTCTAGAACTCATTTACATCTACATGTTCTTATACCAGAGAAAAGATACAATATTTACATACCTGGGATCTATGTATTTCACTTATTAGTGTGTCCTCAAGGTGTATCTATTTGCACATAAATGAATGAAACTTGTCATTCTTTATGGCAGAGTAATACTCCATTTTATTAAAAACATATCTTCTTTATCTGGTCTCCAGTTGATGGGCATCTGGGTTGTTTCCAAGATTGGCTATTACAAACTGAACTGCTATAAACATGGGTGTACATACGTCTTTACAATATGGATCTTTTAATTCCTTTGGGCATATTCCTAGCAGGGGAATAGCAGGTCAAATTAACTCATGTCATATACTGGTACAAATTCCCCAGTGTTGAGTGTGATTGTAAGCTGTATATAAAATGTACCAATAAAGAATTCAATTAAAAATAAATAAATTTGACCCTGCTATTCCCCTGCTAGGAATATGCCCAGAAGAATTAAAAGATTCATGTAAAGACATATGTACACCCATGTTCATAGCAGCTCTAGTCCTAGTTTTCTCCAGTTCTCCCTAGTTTTCCCTATTTCTACCTAGTCCTAGTTTTCTGAGGAATCTCCACACTGATCTCCACAATGGTTGTACAATTCTACAATCCCACCAACATTGAAGAAGGGTTCCTTTCTCCCCACAGCCTCGCCAGCATTTATTATTGGTTGGTTTCACAATAGTAGCCATTCTTAGTGGAGTGAAATGAAATCTGTGTTGTTTTCATCTCTTGAATGGCCAGTAATGTGGAACATTTCTTCATATACTTCTTGGCTGCATTTACTTCTGCCTGTGAGAAGTGTTTGTTCATTTCTGATACCCATTTTTGCATTGGGTCTTTAAACTTGGGGGAACTGATTTGTCTAAATTCTTTTTATATTCTAGATGGTAGCCCTTTGACAAACAGCTAGTAAAGATTTTTTTCCCATGTTGTTGATTGTCTTTTAAGGGTGCCAGTGGTTTATTTTACTGTACAGAGCTTTTTAGGAGGATGAGATCCCATTTGTTGATTCTTTCTGCTAGTTCTCATGCTATAGAGGTGTTGTTCATAAAGTCTATGCCTAAGCCAATATCTCCAAGAATTTTACCTACCCTGTTTTGCAACAGGTTTATTGTCTCTGTTTTAATGTTTATGTCTCTAATCCATTGTGATTTTAGTTTAGTACATGTGAAAGAGGTAGATATAGCTTTAGCTTTCAGGAGGTTAAAGCCCAGTTTTTCCAGCACCATTTGTTAAAGAGGCTGTCTTTCCTCCATTGAGGATGTTTGGCTCCTTTGTCAAAGATAGAGTAGCTTAGTGTTTCTGGAGTTGTTTCTGGATCTTCTAATCTATTCTACTGGTCCTCAGGTCTGTTACTTTGCCGGTACCATGCAGTTTTTATCACAGTGGCTTTATAGTACTGTTTTAAGTTGGGGATCGTAATACCCCCTGCCATGTCGTGGTTGCTTAGAATTGCTTTTGCTATTCTAGATCTCTTGTGGCTCCAGATGATTTTTACTTTCTCTAGCTCTGTGAAGTATGGTGTTGGAATTTCAATTGGAATTGCATTGAATCTGTATAGTAGTTGTGGGAGTATAGCCACTTTGATGATGTTGGTTCTCCCTACTCAGGAACAAGGGATGTCTTTCCATTTTCTGATATCCTCTTCTATCTCCTTCTTCAGAGTCCTGTAGTTTTCAGAGTAGAGGTCTTCCACCTCCTTTGTTAGATTGATTCCTAGATATTCCATTTTTCTGGGTGCTATTGTGAAAGGGACTGACCCCTCAATTTCTCTTGCAGTGAGTCTATTGTTTGTGTATACAAAGGTTGTTGATTTTTGAGCAATGACCTTGTCAAATTTATTTTTAAAATGAATTTTAAAAAGGTTAGGAATGTAGCTCAAGACTCCCTGGGTTCGATCCCCTCTATCTCAAATGGGGGAGGTGAGCCATAATGAAAATACTGACAAAGACCATCTAAGTTTCCCCTTAATTTGCAAAGGTGAAGTAGAACATTAATCAGAAAGTCATTCTTTAAGCTCCTTGAAAGTAATATTTCAATAAAGAGCAGGTGCCATAGGATGGATCTCTAATAATATAATCCAAAGTAAATTATTGCTGTTATATGTTAACTGATATTTTTAGTTATTTACATGTATGGATTTAGCTTTCCAACATAAACATGAGAGGAGCTTTTCACTTCCCCATTTTATGCATGAAGAATCAGAGACTAGGAAACACTATCACAGAGCTTATAGGAGACAAGGCCAGGCTTTGAACTTGGGTCAGTCTATTAGCCAGTCGCCATTTGTTCTCTGTGAGAAATAAACCTAAAACTTTCAGGATAAGATTCTTTGTTCCAAACAGAAAGAGAAAAAAGGAAAGAATGAAAAAAGAAGGAAATTAAGATATACAAACCAATTTTTCTGAATGTTAGCAATGTATATATATTTAGTTCAGTGGCTTTCCCACCTGCCTTATAAGCAAAAAGCCATGAGTTCAATCCCTAGTACCAAAGGAAAAAGAAAAGAAATGTCATATATCAGCAATTTCTTAAAGTTGAAACTGTATGACAGATTTGAATTACTAACCATCTAAGAAATTCAGAAGTATCCTAGCGTGTCCAGCATAACATTGTTTTGTCTGACAATGGAGTAAAAGGTTATCATTTACTAAATTCATAAGCTATAATTTACAAAATTATTTTTACAAAAATTTATACTTCATAATGAGAATAAAAGGAAATTTGTGATTTTTGAGCATTCTGTTCCAAGTACTAAGCCAGTTACTCTTGGGGATTTATCTCATAGAATGCAAAGTTATGGTGATAGAAAAACTTACAAATACGTATTCCTAATAATGAGGGTCATATAAAAAAATTGGAAAGAATTCAGCAATCTTGAAAGGGTAAAGTGCTGATCAGGTAGTATATATTATCATGGAGTAGTACACACTAATAGAAGGGAATATATCTTGGATGAAAAAGAAAAAGAAAGCCCCTAAAGATTGCGTCCTAAATAGTTCTACATGCAGCATCACCGAAATGAATAAGGTGTAGATATAGAGGACTGCTTAATGGTTGGTGAGAATTAGGGGAGTGAGGGAAATGTGGGTGACTACAAAAATGCATCGCAAGACCTCATGGAAGCGCTAGGACTTTGCCTTCCCTTGATTCTAATGGTGGATGCACAGACCTGACACAATAAAATTTCATAGAATTACACACACACACACACACACACACAAGTAAAAGTGGAGAAACCTGAATAAAATTTCAGGTTTACATCAATATCAATTACATTTTAGAAGAAACTGGGTAAAATACACAAATTCTGCCTTAGATTTTGCAACTACAAATTGAATTCAATATATAAAATTTATAATCATGACTAAGTCAATTTTATAATGGGAATGAAAGGTTGGCTTAACATTTGAAAATCAATGCATTGCACCATCTTAACTATTTTCTCAGTAATGTTCACAAAAGTCAATCTGTACCACAATTATTAAGAAAAGTCTCTCCATAAAGGAAACAGAGGAAAAGCTTCCTCCAGTTAATATAGAGCATTTGTAAAAATTTATATCTCTTACGTTAACTGATTGGGACAAAAATATTTTGAAACTAGGAGTGAATTGGCAAGTTCAAGGTCAATGTTAAAAATGTAAGGTCGGTATTAAAAAAATCAACCATCTTTTTTATATTTGTAATGAAATGGAAAAATGCATACCCAAGTCAGTTTTATAAAGCACCATAAAACTTGATTCAAGTTTAAAACTTCTGAAAACCATATAAATATCCCATTACACTATTGACTTTCACCCAGTGTTTTTGGTATCCATTAAGGACTTCTCTGAATCAATTCTGTCTCTTTTCTGGGCATTCTTTTATGGCCTCACTAGCAGCTTTTACCTGAATGTCATATATAGTTTAGAAAAAAAAATTGAAGCGGTTCTGGATTATATTTCTTCAGAGAAGATTTAATTTTTTTATGATTGGTGGATTATAGTTACATAAACTTCATGGTATCAGAGACTGAACTATTTTTAAATTATATTTCAAGTTTTGTCTGGGCTGGTCTATTTCAGGGTTGTTCTTATTCTAAAAGACTTCAGGGGTTTCAAATGAAAGCCAGGCATTTGCCAGGACATATTCCCTTTGGTGTGCCCAGAAGTCCAATTTTGATTTTCCAAACTTTGTGAAAAAATGCAGAAATCTCTGCTTAGCTTAGCTCCTTAGCAACATCTGTTTGCTTCACTTCCTTGGCCTTTGGCTTTGCTTTGTGCACGTAGCCTAAGATTCAGAAAGTGATGCAAAGGGAAATAAGGCACTGGCGCTGCTCACTTCCCGTAACTTGCTTTTCTCAGGAATCTTAATACTTCAAGGAATTCTAAACTCAAATTTTCATGTCTCATCTCAGTTAAACTTGAAATTTGTGTTCCTGCTTTATGATTATCAGGCCAACTGGGATTTTTAAAAGGGAATATGGTTGTGATAATCTAGGATTAATATTAATGAATTTATTTTCTGGATTCATGACTCCTCAAATCCTTTTTATCTTAATTTTTGTCATCATTTCAAACTGCTTTCAAAAATGCAGTACCCACTCGGGAGGCAGAGACAGGCAGATTGCTGAGTCTGAGGCTTGCTTGGGCTACATAGTGAGCTCAGGGCCAGGCCTGAACTACAAAGCGAGACCCTGTCTCAAAAAAAAAACAAAAACTGCAGGTACCATCATTGAAATAGTGATCAGATACAAAATCACTCCTTTACAGAAGGAAGGAAAAACATTACTCAATTATAATAACCAGATCACCTCAAATCTCAGTGTGCGCCTGCAGCTGAGTTAGACTCTGGGTTACTTGGTATGAACACTCAGCTTGTGTTATCAATGAGATGTTCCCACTACCATGCTAAGATGTCTCAAGCTCATTTTGTAACCACTCTGCTGAAGGCAGTTTCAATTGTCTCCAAGGATCCAGGTTCCTGTTTAGAAGCTAAGATCTGGAAAGTACACTTATAGCTGTGAGGTGGCATTGCTTCTGGCCTTCTCTGTGGCTTGCATGCATTTTTTATCACTTTGATACTGAAAATTCAAATCCAATGCTTCAGTCTCATTCTCACCTTTTTTAAAATTTAAATTTTTATCTTTATTGATACATTGTATATACACATCATGATCACACTCAGTATTGGGAATTTGTACCAGCATAGGACACAATTTAAATCTCATTTTTTCCCGCTCCCCTACGCACCCCTAAATACATAAGCTTTGTTTTCCTTTTTCAATTCACAATTTACAAGTCTTTTTTATTCTGCCGTATACGTAAAATAAGTTCACAGTGCCTACACCAGCATTACTACCAACACAACTTAGTAAAGCTCAAGATCTCTGCATTTCTTTTTATTCTTAGGATGTAAAGTTGTCACTATCCTGAGAGATGTATTATGTTATTGCATCATTGCACAAATACCAGAGAACATACTCTCACTAAGATGGGTACAATGTCGCTAACAGATGTGATCCTATGAAATCGCCATCTTATATGTGCTTTGCTACTGACCAGAGCATTGCTATGCATTGCATGGCTATATTTCATTAAAAGTGTTCATTCAGAATAGTATGATCCAATCACTTTGATTTTTTTTACTTTGTCAACGTGTTATCAATTTACATATAGCTAGAGTCACTGGCATCTCTTTGATGTTAAATTTTGTTGAACATTTCCATGAAAACAAATGTATCATTACTTGCCAAAGAACTATTAATATAAAATTTTTATTAAAACTTTCCTAACATCATATAATTTGGTGATCTTTAGGATAAATATCATTTCATTACATATTGTTTTCTTTTTTTTTTGAGACAGGGTCTCACTTTGTAGTTCAGGCTGGCCCTGAGCTCACTATGGTACCCAGGCAAGCCGCTGCGAACTCAGCAATCCTGTCTCTGTCTCCCAAGTGCTGGGATTACAGGCGTGAGCCACCACGTCCGGCATTACATATTGTTTTCTTAATACATTGTAGAGATTCGTTTGCAAATACTTAAATACTTGAGTCAATATTTATCCAGAGAATATTCCTGTGTTCCTTTAGTGTGTCACCATTATCAGGCTTAGTTTAAATGTTGCATGTATTTCTGACAAGTACATGGATTTTAAATTTTTTTATTATCACAGTATATTTCTATGTATTTAAAATAATGCAATGGGGGCCGGAGGGTTAGCTCAGTGGTTCCAGCGCCTGCCTTACAAGCGCAAGGTCCTGAATTCGATCCCCGATAACCACATACAATACTGGGCATGGAGACTCACGCCCATCAACAATGAATACCACATACCACAGTGCCAGGCGTGGTGGCTCATGCCTGTAATCCCAGCACTCAGGAGGCAGAGACAGGAGGATTGCTGAGCTCGAGGCTTGCCTGGGCTACATGGTGAGCTCAGAGCTAGCCTGAACTACAAAGCGAGACCCTGTCTCAAAAAAAAAAAAAAAAAAAAAAAAAAAAAAAAAAAAAAAAAAAAAAAGAAAACAAAAAAAATAAAATAATGTAATGATTTGTTCATTTTCTGTGTCTTTCTGCCTCTCTCTCTCTCTCTCTCTTTCTCTCCTCCAGTACTGGGGATTGAACTTGGGTCCTTGTTGTCCAAGGTTGGCACAGTACCACTTGAGCTAAATCCGCAACCCTCTCACCTTATCTCTTCTAAAGATTAAACTTCAGATTCAGATAATTTCAGATTCTGCTACTGAAAATTCAAGTCCAACGCCTCAGCCTTATTTATTTAAATTTTATCTTTATTGGTGCATCGTACGTACACATCGTCATCACACTCAATATTGGGAATATGTACCCAGTATATGACACAATTTAATTCTCATTTTTTCCCAGGTTCAGATAATTTCTCAGCTTCTTGTTTGTGTGCTTGTTTGTTTTGAAACAGTGTCTTATTAAGTTACTTGGCTTCCCAAAGTTCTTGAGCAATATTGTGTCCAACTCATTTCATGTTTTGGTAAAGCTTTTCTTCCTCTAACTTCTCATTCTGTATATATTTAGATATACTTTCACCATCATTTACACTTTGAATATATATAATATAATTATATATATTATATTCTATATATTCTATATATTATATAATATATATGATTTATTTGACAGTTTTTCCCAAACACTACAAACTTGTTTTGACTTTTTATTTTTTTTTTTGAGACAGGGTCTCACTTTGTAGTTCAG
This sequence comes from Thryonomys swinderianus, assembly GCA_004025085.1. Classification (NCBI taxonomy): domain Eukaryota; kingdom Metazoa; phylum Chordata; class Mammalia; order Rodentia; family Thryonomyidae; genus Thryonomys; species Thryonomys swinderianus. Next base: position 19,502 of record PVIC010012599.1, read on the forward strand.
GCTACCTCTGAGCTCACTGCGTAGAGCCCAGGCAAGGCTTGAACTCAGCAATCCTCCTGTCTCTGCCTCCTGAGTGCTGGGATTACAGGCGTGAGCCACCATGCCTGGCTGTTTTGACTTTTTATACTGTATTACTGGTTTATAACTTGAATGCAAATAAATTACACCCATTCTAAGCATGCACTACTGAAAATGTACTTTTGTAAACACAACACAACCAAGATATAAACTATTTTCATTACTGCAAATTATTTTCTATATGTTTTAAAGCATTTAGATTCTTTGGTTCTGCAGTCCAGCTCTTTGAACAGTAGTATAAGAGCTTGGAAAGGACCAAAAGGCACTACACGTTGGTAACAGGCAGAGCTGATCCTTGAATTCCTTTTCAGCTTACAAGCAAACCTGGTTACTTAGGACTGAGGAATTCCCAGAGGTCTTGAGAAAGTTGCTTGGTATTGAGGATGCTCCAAGGGCGATATTCTAAAATCTTTGTTTTACTTTTGCTTAGTTTATCATTGAGTTAGTGGCTTAAACAATAATAGAACTTTACTTACTCCGAGGCCTTCAGGGTGGGAGTCTGAGATCAGAGAGCCAGCGGGACTGATTTATTCTACCACTTCTCTTCTTCACTTCTAGATGGCCATCTTCTCCCTGTCTCTTCATAGGACCTTCCTTCAGGTGTGTCTGTGCCCTACTTCCCTCTTCTCAGGAGGACACCAGTCATGCTGACATAGGGCTCAGTCTAATGACCTCCATTTAACTCAGTTCTTGCTATCTTCAGAAACAGTCTTCTTCTGAGGTAGTGGAGCTGGTGACCTTAACATACAAATTTTGATATGGCATAAAATTTAGCCTATGTCATTTGCCAAGATGCGCCAAGTGGAGACTTATGTGAATTTGGATGTTACAAAGATACAATTTTTATTATTTTACAAAGTAACTTCATCATCAGATCTTTATACATTACCAATATTATCAATTCCAGAACCATCAACTCTTTAGATTTTTTTGCCAAAAAGCAAATGAATATAGCAGACACAACTAAAGTTGCTTGTGAGTTTCTATTCCCATTCAATTCTGTCCCTGCATAGAAATTACTGTATTAATCCTAAAAATATTGTATTAGATATATTGTATTCATTTCTGCTAACCTTTCTTGTATTTTAGTCTGGTAATATAGATGATACCAGTTGTGTATACTTAGTACTCAGAAATAAATGTTAAGTGTAGAATAAATCACTGCTCCCTGGCATGGCATCTGCCCTTTCCGTTCCACTCACTGCCATGCACCTTCACAGTGGCAAACGGAGCCCAGCATAAATTTCCGTCCCTCACACCTACTTCTTTGCCTGAAATAACTTTGCTTTCTGCAGTCGTCTGTGTGTTCCCACATTTTTGATCAGGTATTGTTGATGAATAACATCTCTATCACAATATATGGTTCATCAGATTAATAAATTTTGTTACATAATTTATCCAAAGGATTTAGAATCCCTTAAACGTATGTCGTGAATCATTTATAATGCAGTATCTGGTTTTTGGTGTAGAAGGCTGAACTAAAATTTATGAAATGAATGGTTAATGCATGTATTAATCGATGGTGGATGATGTTGGTGAGGGTACTGGCAACACGTTATCCAATGAAATTGAGAAAATAGTTGTTGAATAAATTTAAAATTGATATATTTCGGAGTTCCCTGAAATAACGATAGAAATAGGACCTAGACATGAGAAAAGACAGACATACACATTTTATCAATTATTTTCCTCACTGCGACTTTTTGAGGATGCTTCTGCTTGCCTCTGCAGCTGCGATATGCAGAACTGACAGCTTCCTGGTTGCCTGGGCCCTGCTGCTCCTGACACCTGACATGTAGCTGTTTCGAGCCATCAGGGAGCTGGGCCCTTTGTTTTTGCCTTATTAAAATGGAAACCTGGACCTTAAACACTGAATCCACCAAAATTCAGGAAAAAGAATGGGAGTTTAGGGAGGGAAATGATAGATCTCTTCAAGTAAGGTGAAAGACCAATACAGGTCTTAAAATTTTAAAGGTCATTCCATCATTATCTGTGTTCAAACTTTTCCATAAGCTAAACTCTCTCTTCTCAAGGAAACAAGTATCTCCATGAAACTATAGGTCATAGATTTCCTAAAAGAAGGCAGAAGTCATTTTCTCCCCAGGTAATAAATTCTCCCAGACACAGACAGCGCTGCATGGGAGACACAGCGTCTGACTCTTGCTAACTCTGGCAATCAGTTTCTGAGCACACTATTGCTCCATCACCAGCTCCGGCGCTAATTGCTTCCCTGGGGTGTTTTGAGAAGCTGGAATGGCAAACGCCCCTCAGCATCCTGAGTTATTTCCCTAGGGCTCTCTTCTACTCATTACTCCTTTCTGACACTACAGCCTCCAAATTTCCTCAGAGCGCTCCAATTCATTCCTGCCAGGGGACAACACCATGGCCCAGCCTCCCTCCTAAATGATGTAACAGGAGGTTAATTCCCAAGCACAGTGCCTGGGGAAGGCAGGGAATGTGCAAGGGATACTGGAAATTCCCGGGTAGATCTGTGTCAGCTCTCTTGCCCTAATTACTGGGAGCGGACAGAAGCTGTCTAGGTTCGCAGACCTGAGGAAGACGCAGGTGGCTGATACGATCAGCATTGGGAATAAAGCCAGAAGAGACAGCAGAGAGCTCCTGCGGAAGCTTCCCCGGGACTGCAAAGTGCTCAGCGAAATATGTCTGAATTCTCTTCTCTTTTGGCCTTCAGAATGTCTGACCTAGGGCTCAGAATTTATTGAGCAATGAGTAATTATCACCTGACTTGACCCAGTGGCTTAAAAGAAAAATGTCTCTCTACAGAGAATAATATAAGAATTAACTTGCTAAAATATCAACTAAGTTTGGCGTAGCTATAAGCACTTGAAGCACATAGAACATATGTGATTTAAATAGATCTCTCATACACACACATACAAAGAACAATAACATAATCTTTACAATTCTGTGACTAATGACTGACTCAAAGGCGCTCAGAATAAACCAGAAAGCTCCTATCTGCTACATCTAAATGTATATCGTTCCAGGATCATTTCAATACTTTCATGTGATCCTCTTTTTTTTCACAAGTATGTGACAATGCTCCCTGAAATAGCATCATTTATCTAATGTACTTTTGGACAGTCTAAAATGTCTAATAAAATGATGGCAAAGAAGGTATTAAATTAGTTTCCAGAAAGGGAGAGAAAGAACAATGACAGGATGAAGGCAGGGAAGTGGGTAGGAAGGAAAAGCAGATAACAGATATTTTAAGGTTTTCTAGAACTTAGTTATTCATTCTCCAGACCAAACTGTCAGTTGGTTGATTTTTTAGTATATGTGCTGCTGAAGCGAGCACAGTTGGTTGATTTTTTTTTCATTGCAGTGGATGTAGAAGACTATTAATTTAAAAAGCAGTCAGCAGTTCTGCACACACATCTTTTCCAATGACATTCAATGGCCCAATGGTCCAACAATATTTATATACATTCTGAACTGGTTTTATAACTTTCTGCCTAATGGTAGTCATATGCAACAAACAAAATAGCTGTGGGTTTAAGAGCAGACAGATAGAAATTCTAAGTTAAGGGCTTCAAATGTGGTCTATGATTATGCTTTTTCAATCTTTTTTCCAGGAATATAAGCAGAAAGCTAAAGAAATGGCAGATCTGAAATTGACTCAATTTACTTTTTTTTAGGTGCTGGTACCACTTGAGCTAAATGCCCGACCCCTCAATTTACTTTTAAACATGACATACCCATTATGTATGTATTCTTTCTTATAAATAGATAATGTAAAATATGGTCAGTGCCAGGACACACAGTGCCCTGCGAGAGGATTTCACTGTCGTAATTTTCCCCAAACAAGAAAGAATCCAAAACAGAGTCCATAAGTTCTAAGTCCTACCATTTTCTGATTCAGTAGTTGTGAGAAGAGTACAAAAGGACCTCATCTGTTGCAATCTACAGCATCCTCATCCAAGCCCCACGCCTGTTTCTGCCTTTGTTCTCCCATGCCTACTTGTACAAATAAACGCACACAAAGATGTACACATGCAGATGCAACCACTTCACCAGAAGAATGAGTAAAAAAGTAATACATTGCATAATTCCTAGAAAGTAAATTTAATATTCCAGGGTTCAAAATTTAGTAGGAAGAATGAAACAGAATGAGGGAGACAGAATTGTGTTTTGAAATGTTTACTGTTTTTCCCCCTAGAACTTCCCTTTTTGGCTGCATCTCATGTCTTTCTCGGCTCCCTATAGCAATTTCAGAATATGCATCAGTTATGGTTCCAGTTAAAATGAAACACTCACACCCTGTTTCTCCTAATGAGTATAGCTACAAAACCTGCACAAGATGCATAAAACAGGTGCCTAATGTTTTTTTTAAATAGATACTAATAGACATATGGGGGGAGAAGACAAGAATTCAAAACGCCACTAAACCTTCAGTGTTTACAGTACTTTTCTCCCTACTGTTTGGCTTAAGATGGAGCCAGACCCGAGGAGTCCATAGCAGAGTGAGCCTGGAGTTAGGGTGAGACAAGCAAAGCTGGGTGGTGGGGTACAGAACAGCTCTTATCTTCACTAAACTTGTAGCTTTTTGCTCATTATGGGTTTTTGCATCTTGATTTTTTTTTTTTTTTGAGACAGGGTCTCGCTTTGTAGTTCAGGCTGGCTCTTAGCTCACTATGTAGCCCAGGCAAGCCTCGAACTCAGCAATCCTCCTGCCTCTTCCTCCCGAGTGCTGGGATTACAGGCGTGAGCCACCACATCTGGCACTGTGGTATGTGGTATTGATTGCTGGTGGGCATGAGTCTCCACGCCCAGCATTGTATGTGGTTATTGGGGATCGAACTCAGGACCTTGCGCTTGCAAGGCAGGCGCCAAAACCACTGAGCTAACCCTCCGGCCCTGCATCTTGATTTTGAAGTCAGTTAAAATGTTATTTACCTTGAGTATTGAATTTTTGTGTTTTCTTAAATTTCATACCTGACAAGTATGTCTTAATTACTTCACTCTAGTTCTAGCCCTAAAACAGAGTAGTTGAATAACTAAAACCCCAGATTTCCCTAAAAATTGCATATAAGTCCCTAGATTGCAAATGAAATCTGATTGTAAGTAGCAACTCCAAATCACTGACAATGAATCAAAAGATGCATGAGCACTGAAGTCGCAGACTATATAGTGGAAGAGCACACATAGGGTGGAAATGACCAAAGGCTTTGAAAATTCAGCTGATATTGGGACCACAAACAACCCACCCAAGTAGAGACTGAACTTACAGCCTGAGCCTACTCAGAACAAGACTGTCTTTGCTGTGGTATTTCAAACAATCCAAAATCAGTGAGTATGAAAAGAATAAGGGAATTATTAACTCAGATGAACAATTAACAGATGCCAAAAACAAGATACACAGATGCTGATGTTATCTGAGAAAAACCTCAAAAGCAGATATTATAAATATGTCTCAATAAGCAATTGCGATTATTTTTTCAAACAAATGAAAAATAGAGTCTCAACAAAGGATTGGAAAACAACCCAGATGATATCTTAAAGCTAAAAATTACAACTCGGAATAAAGGACATACTGGTTGTACCTTATAATGGAATGTAGATGGCAGAAAATAATAGAAGAATTAAAGATCTTGTAGAGAGATTGCAATACTAGGGCTCAAACTCAGCTCCTTTGCTCCCAAGGTAGGTGCAGGACCACTGGAGCCAAATCCCCAGCCCCAAGGTATCCAGGCTGAACAAGAGTGAGAACAAGAGATCAAGAATTTCACTCTAAGACATCTGTAGGACAGTAAGAGGCATCCACTCTTTTTGCTATCATTCCCAGAAATTAAAGACAAAGTCTTATAAAGTGCTGAAAAATAAACAATAAGAACTGAAAATTCTCCAACTTTTTTCTATGCATTTTAATTCCATCACTAGTACAAACAAATAATTCAGTGGACATGGATTTCAACCCTAGGTCTATTTTTTTTTAACTGGGGAAAAGAAAAACTTATTTAGGTTATATCTGTCCATTTTCCTAGATTTTCATTTAAATTTTACCAAATAGCTATTATTTTAAAAATATCATGGGAAGGATATTATTTGGGTCTCATAATTCCCTCCATTCTCAGAGGTTCCTGACACCAGGTAATCAATGCTACATTAATGACTATGCTCATGGCTATTTCCCTCAAAGCTATTTTTATAATAGATGAAAATAACCAGTGACCTAGAAGAAATTGAGGCCATTTTTGACTATCAGCATGGAATTTCTTTCACTTTTGGGGTCTCTTTACTGACTGAGCCTTTGACTGCCCAAAAGGAGTGAAGCAGAACTTAATTCTGCTTCTATACCTCCAATCACTCTCTCCCAGATGCTGAAGTAGAAATGTTGCATATAATGTGTGCATATAAACTGCACACACACACACACACATACACACACACATCCATGCCCTTAGTGTATATGTGTGTATAGAAATCTTTTGATGTCCTTAAAAAAGCTATCAAGCCAACATGAAAGTCACCCAAAAACTGTTTCCAACAGAAAAAAAAGTGCATTTGTGAAAACCAGCAGGAGCTTCACTCACACTGAGAAAGAAAAATAAATGATAAGACCAAGTTTTATCAGTGCACTGAGGCCATGCAACCAAGGCAAATAATTTAAATGAATTTCATCTAAAATCCTAACTATCTAGTGGTTTGCAAATAGCTACTTTAATTTTCAACTAGGCACACTGTTGGAGGAAAGAATTTAAGTTGTTTTTCCCCCCTGGCAAAACCACTGGAAAGAGGAAAAAAACAGATTTGAACCAATGACCAAAGGGAGAAAAGCATTCTAATTTACGTCAGTGAGAGGGTCAAAAGGTATAGAATAAAAAGCACCCATTTTAAAATCAGACAGAATTCTCTGAAATTCTACACATTCATTTCTATCAGAACTGGGATTTGCCAAGCATTTACTTGGCATTACATTCTCTGCCCTCAAACTGCCTCAACCAAGGGAAACAGAACCCTCTCAGAGCATTCCGGTTTTTCAAGTCCAGTAATGGGAAGAGATACAAGGGAAAGAGGTAATATAGAGGGGCCTCTAAATTTGTTCAGGAAGACAGGTGTACTTCAAAGGGAAAAGTGTGATCCAAACAGAATAGCCAGTGGTTTTTAGGCTTGAAATAAGAGTTGGCTTTTCAGCCAAGAGGCACTGCTTGAGCATAACACCGAACCAAGTAGTTACATGAAGTTATCAGTGGACATTTTTAAGTCTAGCATAGTTCCAGAAGAAAAACACTGGAGTAAAAAATCCTTTTCTCAGGGTCAAGATTGTCTGGTTCTAAATTTCACCCCAATATTATAATATAGGGAGTGTGTGAACAAAAAAAAGACACACACAAGCAAAACAAAATACCCAAATATAACAAAAACAAAAAGAAACACCTCCATTGACCACTAAATGTTGAACAAAGCTCTCCGAGCATTAGTTTCCTCAACTATAAGACACACTAAAAAATCATAACTACTTCACATGGCTGTTGTGAGAATTTATTGCTGTGAAAACAGATTCTAAGCTAAAAATACATACATATGTCCATTATTATGGCTATTGTTTAGATATAATTATAAATCATTGCTATTTGATTAATCTTAAATAGCTACATTTATAAAGGTGTCCTCAATAATATTAGTATTCATTATACACTTACATTTAAATATTCTACTTGAGGTCAATATGTAAACATCTAAAAAGTTTTAAATAAGTTTTAGAATATTTAGTGATGAAGAAGAGAAAAATCGATCATTTATATAATGACTTCCCATTTGCAATAGGTGGAAAAACTTCAAGATGAACAAAGTATTATGATAGATCGTTGGGAACAATCCTGTTTGGGAGAAATAATTTGAAGGTCAAAACTGACTAGGCCTTCCTGCCTGCCTACGACTTTGGACTCAACTCACTTTCACCTCTGATAACAACAGGGACTCTGGTTATCCCACATGCTGTGATGCTTCAGGGTGGAGCTACTCTATCGAGGGTGTCTGCCCTGCCCTCTGAGTCTTTGTTATGTTTTGTTACTCTGGAGGTGCTGAGTAAAAGTTGTGGCAGGCTGGGGCCTGGGGTCTTTTGCTACCTAGAGTATTAGGGATCAGGCCCAAGCTAGCTTCTCTAAGCCTCACCTCTACCTAGTTATTATTTCTCTGTTTACCGTCGACTGCCAGGAGACTAGAACCTAATCTGAAGGTCCTAGTTATGTTCCCTTCCACTGTTTCCCACAACAGAAAAAGTGAAGTAGTGTAAAAAGAGTAAGAGCATGCTTAGTTTATTTTTAAAAACATAAAAAGATGAAAATGCACAGCAGGGTGAGGAGACCTGGTCATAGGACTGTGAGGAACAGTAAGTAAAATCCGCACACCTTCCTGGGAAGAATGAAGGAAGTGAAGAGTGAACAAGTGAGAAATCCTTCCACAGGAGCTATTGACCTTTATACTCCAAGGACTCAGTGAGGAGTCAGAAGTTTAGAAAGAGGGAATGACAGCAATAAAAACAATGGAAAGAAAGTGGCCATCTGCAATTCATAAATATAAACCAGTTTTGTCTTGCTTTGCTTCACTTTGTTTTTGCAAGCCGCTTCTTGGGAGCCATCCAGAATTTTCACGTGTTTTTCATTCTTCTCTGTGTGTTCACAGGTTTTATATAATGATTCAGCTTCACATATTGGAAAACATATATTTTTAGTCCTTTGTAATATGACTCCTTCAACAAATGGACAAAACTTCTGATTATATGATAATTAAGGGTAACTAAAATAATGATTAATTGATTAATTAATCCATTCTTTGAAACAGTCAGCACAACTTTATGACAGGCTAGGTGCTACAGATACAAGGATGGAAAAGAGCCATAATTTCTGCTTGAGGATGCCTACGAAGGGATAGTGGGAAATATTCAGGAGAGGAAACAATCACAAGAACATCTCCTGTGGTAAGAGATATAAGTACCATAAAAATCATGTGGCAAAAAATACCTTGCATAGTTTGGAGTCACAGTAAGTCAGTGAACAGAATGTATGTTGTATATTACAGTTATATGTTATATATTATATGTTATGTTATGTAACCTATATATGACATATAACATGTGTTCTATAATATGTGTTACATAATATAAAACATATAATATATGTAACATTTAATATGATAGGTGTGTTATATGTTATATAATTATGTTATATATTATGATGTTTGTTATATAAGAATATATATGCATATACATATGCAAAAGATTTATTAGGTGAGCTTGCAGGATTAGACACAGATGCTCCAATGGCCTTGAATCTGCTAGAGAGCTGGAGAACCCAGTAACTGAGTAGTGCAAGAAGCCAGAACCTAGGAACAAAGAAGGATCAAAGGTGTAGTTCCAGTCCAAGCGTGAAGGCATGGAAACTTCCTGCAGAATCCGCAGTATGAGTCTGCTTTTGAAGAAACTGAAGTCTGATCTCCACTTGCGAAGACAGAATAAGATGCACTCATTCTAGTAGAATGGAACTTTTCAAAACTATGCCCCAACTTCCTTTCTCCCTTTTTCTCCAACCAAGCTACAAGCCTATTGTACAGTGCCACCCACAAATATGGTTCTTGCCCCTCAGTTTGCTGACCTGCATGTCAGTCATCTCTGGAAATACCCCACAAACACATTCATGTGCGCCTTACTAATCTCCTAAGCATTTATTCTAGTCAAGTTGACATATTATGATTGTCACAGCAGGTTTTATATATTTATTTTTACTTGAAACATTTAGTGAGCACACAAAATTCTCATGAATGTTTGGGGAATATGGAAATCAAAGGGTCACCAAATCTAATACAGTAACATTTATTTTCAGTTGTTTCAAAAATTCTTGGGTTCATTCAATGGATGTCTAAGGATTACTCATGTTTACAATGAGCTGGAGTCTTGGCACAAGCACTGAGCAATCCTGATCCACCCCTTTTCTTCATCCTGCTTCAGTGTAACTCATGTAAATCTTCACTGAATACCTGGAAAGACATTTCTATCAAGAAGAACCTGGCCACAGGTTCAAAGTGGTGACATTTCCTTCCCTGGAATGAGTATGCTCAGAAATGAATCTGCAGACAGCCAAAGAAATCCCTTGCCACAAAAAAGGCACAGTATCCAATCAGGTATATTACCTCCAACTGTAATAGTAAGCATTCAGTATAATCTATCTTAAGCTGAACATGGCATGTAGTACTCTTTAATGCTTACTTATGTCTCAAGATACCATCCACTTATTAACTACAGTTTTAAAATGTTTTAGGGCCAGGGATTTAGCTCAAGTGGTACTGCACCAACCTTGGATGCACAAGAGCCTGAGTCCGATCCCCAGTACTGAAAAAAAATTTGCCAATAAAATGTTTTTAATTTCCCATGGCAGTGTGGTGCTCACATGTTTCACCTATGTTCCTATTCTATTTTGAATGTATTTTTTGCTGTTGTTTTTACACTATATCTTTCCTTCTAAAGTTATGTACTCTGAGGATAGAGGAAATGTCTCCTGTATTTAGTCCTAGTGCCAGCTCATTGCTTGGAATGTTTTAGCTGCTCTTCATCAACCCAAGCTGATTATCCTAGAAAATTACTCAAATGTTTCCCATGAGGACAAGGTGAAAATAACAGGAAGAAAGGGAATTCTTTGTTAATGGAGGGTGAAAGCAAACAGAAGCTTGAGAAATTCTTTGCAGTGATCCTCTCAAATGAAAAATAAGGATTGCCAAATGTCTCGACTATAGGAGGTTCGTTTCTATAATCTGCAAGTAAGTGGCCATATATATTGATAGCAAACAAAGAAAAAATGGTAAGATTTACATGATTCAATGTGTAAAAAGAAAGAAAAAATACAAGTATAAATATCTCTGATATTGAAATCAGACAGTTTTGGAGGATGAGGCATTAAGGATCACCAAGAGTTTGAGACCAGCCTGTGCTACATAGTGAGTTCAAGGTCAACTGGACTACATAGTAAGACTATCTCAAAACACACACACACACACACACACACAAATAAGCAGAGCCTGCCTTCCACCAGACTCAGGTCAGCCACCAGGTGGGACCTCCTCTTCTCCTGGGTGAGCCTGGTAAGTGCCCCAGAAGCCACACAGTTAATTCCACCACCTGCAAGCAGCCTGCCCACTACCAGACCCAGGCTAGCAGCCCTGTGGAACCTCCATTCTCCCCAGACGAGCCTGGGTAAGTGCCACAGAGGCTGAACAGTGACTTCCACTGCCTGCTACCAGCCTGTCCACAACTGGACCCAGGCTTGATGCCCCTGGGAGCTCTGCTCCCCTTGGGCAAGTCTGGGTAAGTGATGCAGAGGTCACACAGGGACTTCCACTGCAGACTAGCAGCCTTTGGTCATCTCACCCAGACCAGAAACATGGGGGACCTTTCCCCAGCTGATGAGAGTCTGGATAAGTGCTGTGGAGATCAACCAGTGACTTCTGCTACCTGTTAGCAGCCTACTCACCATTGGACTCAGGCCAGAAGCCTTGTGGGAGCTCTATTCCTGTTTGCACACATCTGGATTAGCACCACTTAGGTTATACAGTGACTTACAGTTTTCGCCAGCACAATAGAAGGGAAAAAAATTTCAAGAACCCCAGACACAAAAATCATCACCACAGAGGAATTCAGGAAAAAGGGAAATGGAGCAAAATGAAGCTCAATCATTTGCTCAGAGAAGCAAAATGAGCTCAAAATGAAGCTCAATATGGGAGATATTAAAAAAAATTCAGGACTCTCTGAACTGGTAACAAAAACAGATCTACTAAAATGGAAATCAGAACTGATCTCTGAGATGAAAAAAGAGACGCTATCCACAGTGAAAGACTTCCTTAAAGAAGAGATCAGGAAAAGCATAGAATCTCAGATAAGCAAAAGCAACAGAACATTTTAAAGAGCTTCAAGCAGAAGTCCAGGTGATCAAAAATGAGAACAAAAGTTTGCAATTAATGAAGGATTAATGAAGCTGAAAACTGAATTTCAGACCTAGAAGACAGGCTCATGGCCAAAGAACAGGAAAGGAATAACTTATGGAAAATGGCAAGGGACCATGAGAAATCAATCCAACAGCTCCTAGATGACTCAAAGAAGACTAACATAAGGCTGATTTGAGTCAGTGAAGAAGCATGAGACAGTGCAAAAGACATTTTAAAAACTCAACACAGATATAATGGCAGAAAACTTCACAGGAAATGGAAAAGAATTGGACATACAGATAAATGAGGCTTATAGGAGATATTAAAAAATCTACACCCAGACATATAATTATCAAGGTTCCAGATATCCAACAAAAGAACAGAATACTGAAAGCAGTTAGAGAAAGGAGAAAAAAATGCATACAAAGGGAAGCCCATGAGGATCACAGCAGACTTTTCAATGCAAGGAGAGTCTGGAATGAAGTGTTTCAAACACTACAGAAAAACAACCTCCAACCTAGATTGATGCATCCTGTAAAGCTATCTTTCAAAAATCAATGGAGAAATAAGATACTCCCATGACAAAGAACACCTGAAGAGCTTCACAATTATAAAACCTGCACTCCAGAATGTCCTAAAGAATATCTTAGAAAAAGCAATGAAGGTCAGTCCAAGAGAAAGAGATGACATTCATAAATATTTATGCACCAAATTCCAATGCATGCAACTATATAAAACAAATATTAAGAGATATGAAAACCCTGATAAGCACTAATACAACAGTAGTAGTAGGGAAGTTCTATATCCCACTGTCACAACTAGGCAATCAACTGAACAAAAAAAATCAATAATGAAATATTTGAACTGAACCAAACCTTTGAACAAATGGACTTAATAGATGCCTATAGAGTACTTCACCTGACAAAATCAGAATACATATTCTTCTCAGCTACCACAGGTCATTCTCCAAAATAGACCACATACCAGTTCATACAACATGTTTAAGTAAGTGCAAAGGAAATGAAGTCATCCCCTGTATACTGTCAGACCATAAGCCTTGAAATTGGAGCTGAATAGCAGAAATCCCAAGATCCTCACAAGCACATAGAAATTGAATAATACTCTGCTGACCAACCAATGGGTCACAAAATAAATAAAGGAAGAATTTAAACAGTTTTTACAATTAAATGATAATCCCAGTACAACTTATAGGAATTTATGGAATACAATGAAAGCAGTTCTATGAGGGAAATTCATCACAGTAAATGCCTGCACCAGAAAAATAGAATAGGCTCAAATAAATGACCTAATGCTGAACATCAAACTACTAGAAAAAGAGGAGCAAGACAAACTCAAAGCTCATACTAGGGAGGAAATTATAAGGATTAGGGCAGAAATTAATTCAATGGAGACTTAGAGAGCAATACAAAAAAAAAATCAATGAATCTAAAAGTTGGTTCTTCAAAAAGATAAAATTGGCAGATACCTAGCCATATCAAACAAAGAAAGGAAAACACTTAAATCCATGTTATTAGGAACAAAAATGGGGAACTCACCAAAGATTCAGTGGAAGTCCATTCCAATAGATGGAAAATGTGGATGAAATGGATAGATTCCTAGACACATATGAATTTCCACAGCTGAAGGAAGAGGATATAAAAATGTTAAATGGCCCAATATCAATTTGTGAAATTGAATATATAATACAAAATTTACCAACAAAGAAAAGCCCTGTTCCTGTTGACTTTACTGCTTAATTCTATAAAACTTTCAAAGAATGGTTAATACCACTAATTCTCAAAGTCTTTAATGAAACTGAAAGGGAAGCAGTGCTCCTAAATTCATTCCTTGAAACAACCATTACCTTGAGTCCAAAAGGAGAAAAAGACCCAACCCAAGAAGTGAACAATAGGCCAATCTCCCTAATGAACATTGGTACAAAAATACTCAACAAGATACTGGCAAACAGAATACAGAGAATCATCAAGAAGATCATATACTTTGACCAAGTTGGACTCATCCCAGGGATGCAAGGATAGTTCAACACATGGAAATCAACAAACATAATTCACTATATCAACACACTCAAGGACAAAAAGCATATGGTCATCCCAACAGATGGAGAGAAAGTGTTTGACAAAACCCATTCATGATCAAAACCCTACAGAAACTCAGAATAGATGGACTGTATCTCAACCTAATAACAGCCATTTATGAGAAACTAACAGCCAGAATCATTCTAAATGGTCAAAAACTGAAACCTTTCGCACTAAGTTCAGGAACAGGACAAGGTTGTCCACAGTCACCACTCTTGTTCAATATACTACTATTAATATTAGGCACAACAATTAGACAAGAGAAAGAAATAGGAGGAATAAAGGTAGGAAAATAAGTTAAACTGTCATTATTTGCTGATGACATGATACTCTAGAAGATCCTAAAAACTCCACCAAACAACTGCTAGACTTAATCACCAAATTTAGTAGTGTAGCTGGATAGAAAGTCAGTGCTCAAAAATCAATTGCATTTTTATACACAAATGACAGATTGAGAAATAAATTGTGTAGTCAGTTCCTTTCACAATAGCACCCAGAAAAATGAAATATCTAGGAAACAATCTAACAAAAGAGGTAAAAGACCTCTACTCCAAAAACTACAGCATTCTGAAAAAGGAGAGGAAGAGGATATCAGAGAATGGAAAGACGTCCCTTGTTCCTGGATAGGGAGGACCAACATCGTCAAATGGCTTTACTCCCACAACTACTATATAGATTCAATGCAATACCAATTGAAATCCCAACAGCATATTCCACAGATCTAGAGAAAATCATCCAAATATTCATCTGGAACCACAAGAGACCTAGAATAGCAAAAGCAATTCTAGGAAGCAAGGACGTGACCAGGGGTATCGCTTAACCCAAGTTGAAACTTTATGCAAAACCACTGTGGAAAAAAAAATGGCATGGTACTGGCAAAGAAACAGACCTGAGGATCAATAGAACAGATTAGAAATCCAGAAACAACTCCAGAAACACTAAGGCACCTTATCTTCGAGAAAGGACCAAACATCCTCAAAGGAGGAAAGACAGCCTCTTTAACAAGTGGTGCTGAAAAAACTGGGCTTCAACCTGGCAAAGACTGAAGCTAGATCCATCTCTTTCACCATGTACTAAACTAAAATCAAGGTGGATTAGAAACCTAAATATTAAAACTAAAACTGTAAACCTGCTGTAAAACAGGTTAGGTAAAACTCTTGGAGGCATTGGCTTAGGCAGAGACTTTATAAACAAAACCTCTATCACACAAGAACTAGCAGAAGAAATCACCAAGTGAGATCTCATCTTATTAAAAAGCTTCTGCACAACAAAAGAAACCACCAGCAGAGTGAAAAGTCAACCAACAATAGGGGGGAAAAAATCTTTATGAGCTGTTCCTCAGACAAAGGGCTACTATCTAAAATATATAAAGAGGTTAAAAAGCAGCCTCCCAAATTTAAAGACCCAATTCAAAAATGGGCATCTGAAATGAGCAGACACTTTTCAGAGGAAGATGTAAAAGCAGCTAAGAAATATATGAAAAAAATAATGTCACTGGCCATTCAAAAGATGCAGATGAAACCAACACTGAAATTTCATCTCACTCCACAAAGAATAGCTGCTATTTTGAAATTAACCAGCAACAAATGCTGGTGGGGTTGTGGAAAATAAGGACTGCTTCTCCACTGTTGGTGGGACTATGGACTGGTAAAACCATTATGAAGATCAGTGTGGAGATTCCTCAAAAAAACTAGCATTAGAGGTCCCAACTGACCATGCTCTTCCCCTGCTGGGTATATACACAAAAGAATTACAAGATTCATATCACAGCAACATATATGCACCCATTTTATAGCACCTCAGTTCATGATAGCTAAATCTTGAAAACAACCCAAATGCCCATCAACTCTAGACTGGATAAAGATTTTTTTTTAATAAAATGGAGTATCCCTCTGCCATAACAATGATGAGGTTGAGCCATTTATACTCAAATGGACGTTCCTTAAGGGCATATTCATAAGTGAAATAAATAGGTCACAAATGTGTTAATATCGCATCCTTTCTTTGGTATGAGAAACTGAAGTTGTAAATGTGTTGTAGAATGCATAATTGATATTGTGAAATAGATGGGGTTTAGGGTAAATAAGGAGGGGGAAGAAAAAAATTGATGCTTAAAAAAACGGAAACAAAGGACAGGAGATTTAGCTCAGTGGTTCTGGCCCCTAGCTGGCAAGCACAAGGTCCCTGGCTTAATCCCTAGTAACCATATACAATACCGGGTGTGGTGACTCACACCCACCAGTAATCAGTAGCACATACCACAGTGCCAGGCATGGTGACTACACTTGTAGCCCTAGCACTCAGGAGGCAGAGTCAAGAGGATTGCTGAGTTCCAGCCTTGCCTGGGCTACATAGTGAGCTTGGGGCCAGGCAGAATTACAAAGCGAGACCCTGCTTCAAAAATAAAATAAAGTTAAAATAAAATAATAAAATAAAATGGAAGCAAAGCTTATGTATATAGGAGTGAGGAGTTTTAGGGTGGGTAGGGGAAGGGGAAAAATGAGAATTAAGTTATTTCATATACTGGTATAAATTCTGAATGTGGAGTGTAATTGTGATATGTATATATAATGTACCAATAAATTAAATTAAAAATGGAAGTAGTAAAAAAAATAACCAAAAAATTAGAAAGTCATTTCTCTAGGGCTTCACACAGAGGGCACTGTTTCATGTAATTAACATCGCCTACAAGACAGTCTTGTTATAAAACCAGCTCACAAAAAAAGGCCATAACCAGGAAATCTAGGAAGATTTTTGCAGGCCATTTGCAGTCTAAAGATAGAAGAACAAATGGACAGCATAATCTTCAGACTGTCATCCATAAACATTATTTTCTTGGAGCCAATTTCTTATATATAAACATCTGTGACTGAAAATCTGCTCCCTGAATAGTATCTCAGCAGTATTTCTTAGTGGTTAAGAGACCAGGCTCTGAACTCATACTGATCGAACTACAATTAATTTTGTGACATTGTATTTAACTTTTCTAAGCTTCTATTTTCTTGTATGTAGAATGGGGATAACAATAGGGTTTATGAGATTGAGAGTTGTAAGCATAAATGAGAAAATGTTTGAAATGTACCCCTTTCTGCATTTAGAGCATAGTGAGTATTGAATATTGGTTACTAACAATTGATTTGGAGGGAAAAATATTGTCTCCCAATTTGTTATTTCCTTCAGCTGGATTTGGTTATTCTTTGTGCTGGCTTCTATTTCATAATCATTCTTGAGAGACCTTTCCCCTCAGGATTTATCCGCTGGAGGAGTTCAGGAGCTCGATGCACTGCTAGGAGGCGGGGCCTGGTTGGAGAAGGTCGCCGGGGCTTGACCTGGAAGGGTGTATTCCTGGATCTGCCTTGCTCCCTCTGCTTCCTTGTTACCATGGGGCAAACACTATTTCTCTGACCGACCCTTCTGCTATTTTCTTTCTGTTTTGCAGCCAACCAGCTAAGGACTGAGCCCTCTAAAAACCATACACCAAAATAAGCCTCTTTTCCTTTAGAATGTGAGTACTGGGCATTTTTCCCAGCAAAGGAAAATGATGATGACACTGTCATTGGATTCAGAGTTAAATGTTACTGGATACGTAATTTCAGGGTTTCTGTGACACTACTGAATGATTATTTGTTAAATATCCACTATGTTCTGGCACATGGTTGGTCCTGAGTCTGTTTCATGACCCAAGTACTGTCCTTGACCTCAGGCCAGGCTCTCTGGGAGCTCGGCACTTCCTGCCCACAGCAGAGGGTAACAGTTCAAGTGTCTGGGGACCCAGGCCTGGCTCTGTCCATGCTGAGCCAGAGCTGGGACGATAGGTGAGCTTGTGGTCCGGGTGCAAACGTGCCCACTGTGCTCTTCCCTGGTTACTGGGACATGGAGTCTGCTGCAAAGCCTCCAGCCTCATCCTAACAATCTTTGTGAAAGCAGACCTTTGCGAGCTTATGAAATCAATTAAGCAAATATGTAATTGTATGAATACTTACTGAACTCAGGAAGTTAGTGGAATTAACCTCTTCTCTGTTAATTTAACATGTTTCCACTTTTTTTTAAAAAAAGTAGTCTGTTTGGATAGTGAATCAAAAGTAGCTCAGAGTGGCCACAAAGAAGAGGAGTTATGGGAGTGACTTTAGTTCTCTTTGGGTAAACACATTTTGGATCAAGACTGCCTGACTAGGCTCTCTGAAGAGCAGCTTGAGTCTTATTAATATCTCCTATTAAGATCCAAACATCTTTGGATCTTGTTAAGATCTATTTTATCTGCTTGTTTCTAGATTCTTATAAAATTTTATACCCAATATTTAGTATATGATGGAAATATATTCATCGATACATATATTCTCTGCTTAAAGCATTGAAATACTTTATATAATTGTTATTTTTAAATTACAAATTGAAGCACTATTTTTCTTTTTTATAGGCAAAATCTAAAGTCAAATAACTTTCCCAGGATTACAGAGGCAGTGATAACAGGATTAAAATCCAGGTCTGACTCCAAAGCCACATTTTTCACAGGCTTAATACCGTTAACAGTTAGGGCCAGATAATGCTTTATTGCTTATGTACACTGCAAAACTTAGAATGTTCTGTAACACCCCAGAGCCCAGGTAATATAGCCCAGATCAAAGAAAGAATTTTCTCTAGAAAATTACCTTCATTAAAAATCACTGTCCTGCCAGGCATGTGGCTAAACACCTGTAATCCTACCACTCGGGAGGAAGAGGCAGGAGGATTGTTGTGAGTTCGAGGCTAACTTGGGCTACATAGTGACCTCAGGGCCAGCCTGAACTACAAAGTGAGACCCCATCGAAAGAAAGAGAGAGAGAGAGAAAGAGAAAGAGAGAGAAAGAAAGAAAGAAGGAAAGAAGGAAGAAAGAGAAAGAAAGAAAGAAAGAAAGAAAGAAAGAAAGAAAGAAAGAAAGAAAGAAAGAAAGAAAGAAAGAAAGAAAGAAAGGAAGGAAGAAAGGAAGGAAGGACGGAAGAAAGAAACCATCCTATACTAGAGTAAAAGAAAGTATCCATCAAATTAAGTAACGTGTTTTCCTGAAAAATTATAGGTGTATTAAATTATAAACAGCAACAGGTTTGAGACTATGAGAAAGCAATGATATATAACATGTTCTACCTTTATGGGACTTAACAAAAAAATACTGAAAGCAAAGAAACATTCCTGGGACTGCTTGTAAGGACAACAATTAAGCAGGTGGAAAGAACTCTCATTGGATTCTTGTTCATTCACTGATCTGAACCCAATTGTCAGTCCCATCTGACGTGATGGCAGGTGAACGGTAAGCTCACAGTAATAACAGATGACAGACTTTGTGTGATGCTGCAAATAAAGACAGAGAGGCTAAGAGAAATAAAGTAGACTACCTCGGATCCTATGGCAGTAATGAGGAGGGCCAAGTAAGCATCCGTGCCTGTGTGGTTCACACTGAGTGCAGAGGATCACAAATGGTGCACAGTCACAGATGCTGCTGATGACCCAAGCACGGGCAGTTGCTACAAGCCTCAGGCGTGCCATGAAAACAGAGAATCAGACATTCAGAAAATGAGGGTATTAATCATACATATTTGGAAAAGACATCACAGATGTCTACAGATATCACACTGTTTATCATACATGGAGATGACACTTTAATGATCATTTAAGAATCAATGGATGTGTTTGCATCCAAAATACAGCACTGATTCTAACTGGTTACATCTGATACTAGAGCAAAGTAGGAATACTGAGGGTCCTTAAGAACGTCCAACGCTCCACTTTTGAGCCCAATCCCAATTGTTTATGGGAAAAGAAACTCCAGTGATATATTTTTTTCCCTAAGCCCTAGAGAACTGACTGTGATACACTTGCTCACTGGGGCAAGGCCTGGTTTCTTCTCATATGATTCACTCACAGCAGGCCAACCAGACCTGCCAACCTGCTCCACTGGGGGCCCGTGTGGCACCACGCAGAGGTGTCACTACCAGAGTAAAGGGTCAGGCTCACTCCGCTGTTGTCTTCACATGGCTGCAAGTCTGTCATGAGTGAGTGCAAAAACACTTGACTCAGCCCATCCTGAAGTGGAATATTTTGTCTTCTTTGTGCCTTCTTCAATATCGTTGTTTAAATTATTTTATTTCCTTTTAAACTGTAATATTCTGGGCAATTTCAGGTTAATATATCCTCATATTTTTACACTACCAAATACAATAAGGAAGAGATAAGTTTAATAAATAAAACTGAAGTAAAAATGTTTGAAAAAAATACATTTGGGAGTTGAATGCTAACTTTACAGTGTTCTCTTTCTTCCTTTACTGATTTCTGTTTTGTACATCTTATCTCCCCATAAGTATCTCTAAATTTCTTATAGAAGATAAATTTGTCTTCCCTAATAAGCAATAAACATACAGTAGTTGCTTAAGGTGTTCTTATTGTCCATAATTAAATTGAACAGGCA
>PVIC010012600.1:0-39338 GCA_004025085.1 Thryonomys swinderianus
AAGCCCAGGCCTCCGTAGTAGCTGCCGCAGTAGCTCATGGTGTCAGGGGTGCTGAGTTTGGTAGGAGGTGCGGGTTACTGTGGAGAGAGCACGCAGGGCCATTTATATATACTCCGCCCAGGGGGCCACCGCACCTCTCCCTGTGGTCTATTAGAAACTATGCCAACTATCTCGTTTCCTAACCACCGCACATCTTCAACTTGTTTATGTCGTTAGTTATTTAAAAGTTATGCAATATGTTTGATGTTCTGCTTTATGTGCATGCCAAGAAAAATATTTTGCCTCTAATAAAATACTACGATGTTTATAGTCTCCATGCTTATTTTCTGAGTTTCCTACTCCATAAACAAATCAGTATTCACATTGCTTCACAGGAGCTTGCCTTTATCCTCTTAATACACTCATTCCTGACATTTCATGGGGTTGATTCTCCTCCAGTTTAATTGTGTTATATCAATTCTACCAAGAATTTACATAAATTAAACCATAATTGTTCCCTGAAATTCCGGTCCTATTTTTAAAATGACAATCAACTGTCATGCATATGTTAACACCATGTGATTTTAAAATATGCTGAGTGTCACATTTAATAATGCATTGAAGGTATTTAATTTTTAATAGAACCACAAGCTGATGTTAAAAATATTTCTCAACATTGTGTCTTCTGCAGACAGCCTTCTTGCTAAATACCAGTAAAGATTGCATAAAGTCCTGCTAATCTCATACAGATAGCTTCATGTGCACAAACTTATTTCTATTTCAAATTCTAAATTCTATACAATTGTAAGACTATATACAGAATTAAAAAAATTTGAAACAATTTATTACAATGTCCACCTAAAATTTTTATGTAACTTATTTTTTATTTTATTTTGTCTTTGAGCAAATTGTAGCTCAGAGAGACTAGCCAAACTATTCAACAATGATCTTTAGTGGTGGTTTAGGACTAAGAAACTTGATTCAAATCTTGGATTTAGTTTAGAAGTATCTGTGAAATTAAAGACACAGTTGCTGATTGAAAATGTCTTGTGGCCAGAATGTTCCTCTGCTCTACTGTTTTTCCTTGTTTGATTAACCCTCTCATTGTAACTGTATATAACATGAAAATGGCACATAACCATATGGTCAAATACTTCTACATTTTTAAAGACTTAATATAATTCCATTTAACAAAAAACAGATGAAATTTGGATTTTTATTGTATTTAATAAATTGCTTTCCTTATCAATGTAAGTGTAAGAAATAATTAGCTGCTTATGCATTGGTCCATCGACAGTGCCTTACAACATATAAATAGAATGGAATTATTCATAGCAAAGAATTACTTTATTGTATTCAACCACAGTTAGAGGAATCTCCGTTCAATAAAACTAGATACTTTTTCAAAAAACACTATTATCTTTAACACTTGTCACAATCCAGAGAAAGGAACTGTATTATTATCACCCAGTTAGGATCTCTCAAGATCCAATCTAGAAATTCCCTCCTGTCCTTCTCTGCCCTTTTTAAATTATACAAAGAGAAACCAACTTGTGGCGTGACGCATGGCCCAGCCCTGAAATAACAAGTCACTGCCTCTTGTTCTCAGTACACCTCCTCTCCTCCCCAGTCACCCTAGGCCTCAAGCCGGTTTCTATAAAACAGGAGCATTCTTTACCATCTTTATTTTTTTCTTGATACCAGTGAATTTACAATTAAAAATGATGACAACAGTAAGTCTGTTAATCCTTATGAGCTGCTAGCATTAAAAAATGTTTTCCTGGGCTGGAGATTAGCTCAGTGGTTCCGGCACCTGCCTCACAAGTGCAAGGTCTTGAGTTCGATCCTGTTAACTACATACAATGCTGGGCGTGGTGACTCACGCCCACATACCACAGTGCCCGGTGTGGTGGCTCACGCCTGTCATCCCAGCACTCAGGAGGAAGAGACAGGAGGATTGCTGAGTTCCAGGCTTGCCTAGGCTCCATAGTGAACTCAGGGCCAGCCGGAACTACAAAGTGAGACCCTGTCTAAAATAAAAAAAGTTTTCCTTTTGATAAGTATAGTTTTGAAACGATTCACCTAAAATTCAGTATTATTTTGTAGTCACAAATAAACTGTGGGAAATAACTATTATTAAAAAGAAAAAAATGCTAGCAAGGTTGCAGAGAAAAGAGAACATACCAATTATTTTTGATAGTATGGTAGCAGTTATGGAAAATAATATAGAGTCCTTTAAAAACTAAAAATAGACCTGCCAACTGATGCAGGAATTGCATTATTGACTGTACTGTAGACTCAAAGGAAATAAAATTATATATCAAGAACATACTTACATTCCTATGTTTATTGCAGCACCACTCACAATAGCTAAGATAAAGGACCAATCACAATCCCCAAGACAAAAAACTATTCATCTGTAGAAAGAAAAAAGTCCCTTCATCTTCAGTAAGATGGCTGGAGTTGAAAGTCATTGTGTGAAGAGACTAAGCTAGACACATAAAGACCATCATTTGTGGACACTGAGATGTTGACCTCAAAGAACAATGAAAAGGAATAATAATCATTAGAGACTAGGAACAGGAGGGAGAAAGGAGGAGAAAAGAAGTTATGTAAGGCACAATAAAACTCACAGATACCAGGAGGAATCTGTTGTGGTTTTGTACATCACAGTTAGGTAACTACTGATTACAACACACATGTCAAAACGACTACAAAATGGAATACGAAAGATCCCAGCATATAAAAATGACGAATGTTTTGAGGACATGGAAATGGTTATTACTCAGATTTGACTGCTACACATTGTATACATGAAGCAAATTATCATTCTGTACCCTGTAAATATCTACAAATATTATGTCTTAATAATGCAAAAAATAATCACTCGTCAAACAGCAGAGATCAAATTCCCTCAAAATATCTCTGAGGACAATAAACACTGGCTAGCCAACTGGATATAGTAATACAGATGCTTTATTTTTAATTACTATGCCTTGAGTAACTACGAAATATGTTTACGTACCTTTTAAAACATAATTTGAAATTAGCGGCACATTTTCCCTGGCAATTCAGGAAAAAGACTTTTTGAATGATTCTGTACAGATAGTACATTGACAGAGAACTAAATAGCATAGTGGTATATCTATATAATTTTTATTTTTATTTCCTCTTTTCAATAAAAATGAAAAATACTATTTAGAATCATGATATAAGCCAAAGACTATTTGCATTTATATATGTTAATGTCAAACACATAACAATTCTTCTCACCATCATTATCTTTTTTAACTGTCTACACAGGATCACACTAATAATTGTGTCTGAGCTAAGATTTCTGGCTCAAGAACCTCTGCTTTTCCAGTGAGGCAGTGCTGTTCCTACCCTCAAGTCGGACTCAAATAGCTTTGTCTCCAGAGGAAGCATAACTTCAGAGATGAGCATTAAATGGTGAGTACAAAACAACTACATTTTTTTTTTTTTGAGACAGGGTCTCGCTTTGTAGTTCAGGCTGGCCCTGAGCTCACTATGTGGCCCAGACAAGCCTCGAATTCAGCAGTCCTCCTGTCTCTGCCTCCCGAGTGCTGGGATTACAGGCCTGAGCCACCAGGCCCAGCACTGTGGTATGTGGTATTGATGGCTGGTGGGTGTGAGTCACCATGCCCAGCATTGTATGTGGTCACCAGGATCGAACTCAGGACCTTGTGCTTGCGAGGCAGGCGCCAGAACCACTGAGCTAAATCGCCGGCCCAACAACTACATTTTTAAAAAGAAATAAAATTGCTTTAAAAATTATCTACTTTTAATCATTTCTTTTTAGATATAGTTTGGGAGCCTTAATAAATCCAAGCATCTAATTTAACCCTTCTTGACTCTTCAGGAAACTCACTACGAGTTTTGATTAATTTAACAATCTCATTTAGAAATGTCTGCAAAAATGTTGACAATATTGGAGGCAGAATATTGGATACAATATTCTGTATCCTCTTCCATGTGTATAATTCACAGTAGTTTTTAGAACTATTTTGGATAAGAATTAATATTTGGGAGAGCTACATATTTTAGCACTGGACAAAACAATTGTATCATATGCATAGATATACGCACATCTTAGATTTAAAGGAAAAAGTTATATCGATGAACTTAAGTGGTACATACATCAGCAAATTAATTATACTAGATCTACCCTGCACAGGTAAGAACAGGAAAAATATTCATTGTGGAGCAACAAAAGTAACTTTCCTACTCTTTCTCCTCTCACTTGTATTCTCCTTTGCTTTGAAACATTTAAAATTTCTATAACCTATAGAAAATTATACATACACACTGCCTTGATTGTCTTCCTTTCTCCCCACACTACTGACAAATAACATTATTCCTCATCCCTAATATTCCCATCTTGACAAAGAGCTCGCATAATTACCGATAGTACAAGCTAGTAGCCTGGAGTTATACCTGTGTTAACTTTCTTTCCTCTTTTTTATTTTTGTCTGACATCTCTTGAATTTAAACAGTTCTCGTGAATTCATTCAAAACAATTAGTGAGCTTTTTCCACTTCATCGAATTGGAGATAAGTAAGAAGAAACATAAATCCCTCAAGTCTACAGGACTAATATTTTAGTCAAAGAGGAAGATCATAAACAGACACATAGCCAACTTATCCATTCAACAGAGCAAATATTTGCTAAATGCTAAACAGGACTAAAAATATCTCCAAGCATTTGCAAAGATAATTCAAGTAGTGACCCAAGTAGAAAAGGGCCTCTCTGGTTTTCTGAAAATTATATTCTAAGGAGAGTGAAGGATAGACATGAAATCAAGTACAACAGGCTGTTACAGAATTTTAACTACTAGAAAGAAAATATAAAGCACAGATGAATGATAGGTAATGAAATTGGGGAGAATTGACATTACATATGGCTGAATAAGGAAGATCTTAAAAATGAGACTTTTAGATAAAGAGCAAGAGGAGGAAGACATGAATATGTAGCTTAGGTGGAAGGTTATCAGACAAAGAGAACAGAAAGTACAGTTGTCTTAAGATATGAACATACTAGGCTCCTTTGAGGGCCAACTTGCCTTAAGCAGAATGAATTGGGAGGACAGTGGAAGACTGCTTCAGAAACATATGATCATGTAGGTCTGTCATGAGAATTTTTATTCTGAGCAGTATTGTTCACACAAAGAGTTTCACACATTCCCTAATTGCATCAAGAGGTTTATGTTTGTCCTAAACTAGGAAGTGTTCATTCAGAATTAATTAAAATGTATTAGCCTGCTTTTCCATTGCTCGCATTTAATGCTCCACATCCTGATTTAAAGGAGGAGCAACGTGGAAGCAGAACAGGTGACCAGTGTCAGAGGTCAGAGAGGAAAAGGACAGGGACTGTACACAGCGCAAACGTTCAGTCCCTGGTGACCCACCCAGCCAACCACACTCAGAGCCCACCAACCTGTGGGGCAGCTCTGAAGCTAATCGAGTTAAAAACTCAAGCTTGTCCATCGCAGAGAATGTGCCTCTGTGTGATGCAGTGTGCCGGTACGGCCCCACGATCTCTCCCTTTTGAATGTGTATACCTTACGTTGCCCGGGCACTTGCTCTGCACTGTGCTGGCTGTATGATTGTGATGAGTTTACTTCTAGGACCAAGCTAGGTCATATGGCTCACATCATCGAAGGTCTACTAGCATTTAGTGTCTTCCGCTTCCCTGGGCCTGTGCTTTCTATCTCCTCCTACTTCTGCCTGGAGCCTGCTGCACTCTTTCCCTTTTTTTTTCTTTGTTTGTTTGTTTTTTTTTTCCTGAGTATGTGTGCGTTCATGCTTCTGTACATATGCGATCACACACATGTACAAAGAACTCATCCTGGGCTTGCACACTTTGACACACCTACTTATTACTCAGATATCATTTCTTGCAAAATATCTGTTACCTGGAACAGTTGATAATCCCAGGACATCTTACACTATTCTAAAAATAACAACTATAAACTCTTATCAGAGTTAATTGAAGTGTTTCTAGTATTGTGCCAGGAAGAGTTATCCAAGGAAAAGGGAATAATATTTGCCTTGCAATCACATACCTCCATTTTCTGAATGACGACTATGCACCAAATACACATTTTATAAGTAGCTGTCTAGTTAAAACAAATTGACTTTAAAACACAATGGGAATATCAGTCACAAAAAATACAAATATAGAACAAAAGAGACAAATTAATCCCATGAACAAATATAAATTAAATCAAACAATCTTTGCAAAATTTTATATTTAATTTTCAAGATAATTTTTTCGCATGAATAATGTTAGTTGGAAACTGAAAATTTATTAAAACGGTACTGTTTTTCAAGAAAAATAAAAATGTTGAGGTGCTTTTTGCTCCGTCTTGATTCTGCATATTGTATTACAAAGCGATTTTCCTGTGAGCTAAAACATTATTCAACTTTTGGCAAAGTACACCGAACGATGAACACAGGAAAACTGTTTGGTGAGTTCAACAAGCTGAATAGATCTGGGATTCTTCAGTGGAAGTCATAGAATTAATACCTCCTCCCACAAGAAAGAGAGCAGCGATTGTAATAATGCTACAGAAGCCACAGCTATCACTGAAGCCCAGCTCACTGTAATAGTTGTTTTGCAGCATATAGATCTAGGATGCACACTCAACTTACGAAGAACACTTAGCTTCCTGAATTTAGAAATCATTGCAGAGAAGTGGGTATGAAGGTGCACACATGTAATCTCTGCACTCAGAAGGCTGAGGATAGAATGCAGGTTCAAGTCAGGCTAGACTACACAGCTAGACTCTAATTCAAATATAAAAATGTCCTCTGAGTAGTAGGTACAGCAAAGTACAGACACTCCTGGTTTCCTAATGTAGTGTCCTAAATCACCTGTCATTTCTGGATCCTATTCTGTCTCCTTCCTAGACACACAGAGACAGACCCTTTGCACATGGAAGGTGAACCATGAAATCAAGGGGCAGGGGAAGTAGATGAGAAAAGAATTAAGATGTGTTATGCACATGAACCAACTCTCCATGATGAATAAATCACTACATACTGCATACATCTTCTTATAATCATAAAACATTTTAAGTCTGACATGTCTCTATTGTATTAACTGGACAGACTAGCATCGCTCTTAGAGTTAATGTTTATATTCTTTTCTCACACAAGAAACTGTGAACTACCCTGGGACATAGATCTTTTCTTATCTACTATACCAATTGCCATGCAAAGGTTCTGGCACACATAGGTTCTTGAATATTCGTTGAGCGAAGCAATGGATGGATGCAGAAATTAATAACTGAATGAACTTCCACTAGAAATTAATGAATTCCCAGTCAGTTTTAGGCAAAGAGAATATACTGAATAATTCAATATTACCCAGTTTCTATAGTAACATTTTGCCACCTAGTCATGTGCCTAGAACGATATCACTTTCCGTGTTTGAATGTTGTGCCCACCCGGGTTCCAAATGTTATGGTCGTCACCTGTATTTGTAGCACACAAACAACTCATCCCATTTTAAACAGTTTGTCAGTCTTCATCTGAGTCCACCAAGGAAGTTCATCCCTTGAGGCATATTTTTTAATTGAATTTATTGATACACTTGTGATCACACTCATCACTGAGGGTCTGTACCTACACATGACATATCTTGATTCCTATTTTTCCCATTCCCCCACCTCCCTTCAACACCTCCACGCGGGGGTGTTTCTAAATAGGTAAAAAACTAGGCATGTGAAGCACAGTCTGACAAAGAATATGGTTTATAAAGCTGAAAACTTTTGTACAAATCAAAGATTATTCTCCATTCGTACATGTTACTTCACATGAATTCCAACTAGATGATCTCCATCTCTCTAGAGACTTGAGTATGGATCAAATGCCATAAAAGCCAACACTTTTGTGAGACAGTGATTTGCATACATCTTGTGATTAAGATCCAGTACTGCTGATGGCATTATGTCACACAAAGACAACATTGTCGCTGTTGGGGTGTGCAGTGGGCATTTTTATTTGGATGAAAGCACATTTTGATAAAAGATCACCTAGTGCTATTGACCTTAATATTAACCTATGTCCTATACTGTCCTATGTCACATCCCCAACGTTGGATGTGATTGTGATATGTACATAAAAGGTACCAGTAAAGAATTCAATTAAATAAAATACTGAGAAAAAAGCCAGAGGCAGATGTTTAGTTATCTGTGATTAGTTATCTGTGACACCTTGGTAAGCTTTAAGGTTGCTCAGATAAACATAAAAAGATTATTTAAAAAGTGTTCTAAACAACTAAACAGATTTCTTTGTAAACAAAAGTATTTCTTAGTATTTAATGTGACTAAGAAATGATGCAGAAAACAAACACGTGGAGCCAAAATAAACTCCATTACTGTTGAATATTTGCTCATTATTTTTAATCTAATTTGTTTTTTGTTAATTTCTTTAAAATTTTTCTTCACAGGGCCGGAGGGTTAGCTCAGTGGTTCTGGCGCCTGCCTCGCAAGCGCAAGGTCCTGAGTTCAATCCCTGGTAACCACATATAATGCTGGGCGTGGTGACTCACGCCCACCAGCCATCAATACCACATACCACAATGCCGGGCGTGGTGGCTCACGCCTGTAATCCCAGCACTCGGGAGGCAGAGGCAGGAGGATTGCTGAGTTTGAGGCTTGCCTGGGCTATATAGTGAGCTCAGGGCCAGCCTGAACTACAAAGTGAGACCCTGTCTCAAAAAAAAAAAAAATTTCTTCACAGCCTAACATCGTGATTACAGTACAGACTCCTTCCCAACTGAAGTGTTACATTTAAATAACCAAATGTGACTAAGAATAGCTCTTTCTTAGAAACAACTTCCCCTGTAGAGGTGACCATGCTGTCAGCTTTGCTGGAATTTGCTTGGTCCATTCAGCTCATCTTCTGTTTCAATACCTCAGTGACAAAACACCTTCTTCTGGCAAAAAAAAAAAAAAAAAAAAAAGCAAAATGGTGCTTTGATTTAATAACTAGGACATGAAAAGCTTCACACATCGAATCTATTATATTATTAATTAAATATAATTCAAAACTTGTAGTTTTACTCATTTTTCCATCAGCAGGGCATCCAGGGTGGCACTCATGAGGGTAGAGGTAGAATGCCACACGTGGGTACAGTGAATCACACTGGTCTCCACTGGCCCTGAATGGAAAGTCTCAAAACTATGGGAGAACTAATAGTTACTGGGCATTATTTTAAATTATTTTTTTAATTGAATTCTTTATTGGTACAATTTATATACATCTCAAAATCACATATAACATTGGGAAATTTGTACCAGTATATGCCACGAGTTAATTCTCATTTTTACCCATATCCCTACCCACTCCCCCCTCCTCCCCCCTTTATACATGCTCTTTTATTTTCTTTCTGTATCATATTTATTCCTTCAACTGGGCATTATTTTGATTTAGTGTTTCACCTCATTAAAATACCTAAAAGCCTCAGAGACAGATATAGCTCCAATTTGGTAGAATAAACAATTACAACACCAAGAAATGGAGTCATTGCCCAAATTCACAGAAAATTAAATATTCAAACCTGCCTGCATATATAAATCTTACTGTGCTTTCTTCTCCTTTTTACTTGTGAGGGTGTATTTATATTTTTATTCCCTCTACTACTGATAGTACTTTTTCCTCTCCTGAAGAAATGTAGAATAGAAATACATATTTATCTTTTATCAGCAAAACTTTTGGACCAGATATACTCCAAGTGTATCTAGGAATTTACTCCAGTGCACCTAGAAGTTGACCCACTGCAAACATTAAAAGTAGAGCGATTCCAGATCTTTTTCCCAAAGAGATCCTATAAAACATACTAAAAATCACCATTACTGAGATAATAGAACTCCAGACTTGAATAAGCTAAGATTATTA
Organism: Thryonomys swinderianus; assembly: GCA_004025085.1. Classification (NCBI taxonomy): domain Eukaryota; kingdom Metazoa; phylum Chordata; class Mammalia; order Rodentia; family Thryonomyidae; genus Thryonomys; species Thryonomys swinderianus. The sequence continues at coordinate 9,903 of PVIC010012600.1, forward strand.
GCAAGATGCCCAGCTAAATCCCATGAGATACCCATTGTAGGTTTTCAGGTCTTCTGCCAATGAGAACTATAAGCAGATGTGAACTAAAAAATGAAAATTATTGTCATGTTTGAAAATGATGCCACAGATGTATAGTCTGACAGAAAACATTTAAAGGTTAAGAGCCAGAATGTGGTCAAAGAAATGTAGCTAATGTTTTGGAAAATAGCATTGGTTGTGCTACAATTAACTGAGATAGAAAGTTTCCCATGATTAGGGATAATTAATGTCCATTACTGAAATACCACCCACAACTTTGTTTTTAACCATACATGTTCTCTGGAAAACAACAATTATCCATGGATTGATATTTTTCTTTGCTAGAAACATGTATTATGTTTTCATTACTTGTTGACTCATTTATTTATTCAGATATCTACTGTAAATACTCTGCTGAGTGCTAAAAATGCAAAAAATAACTCAGGCCAGACACGAAGCGAAGAATTTATGGATACTGTTTATATTTCTTGCTTTGTATGCTTTTTGTACAACTCATTAGCTCTACCTGTGAGAGATTTCCATCTTGTCTTTTTTTGAATAATATGTCATAGAAAATTCAAGCTACCTGTATCTGCTCACTGGACAACTCACCTTCTCTTTCATGGTCCTGTCACACCTCTGTGGTCTCCTTTCTCTGTATACTTTACTGTAGTATACATTCCTCTGTCTAATTCACTAGGCTCTAAACTGTTTCAGGGGAAAATGATATCTTATTTGTCTTTATGGTAAATGTCCGGTTTACACAGTGTATGACTCAGGTGGGTTAACAAAGAAAAGAGTAGACCTGAAATCAACAGCTATAAACCATAGGCTACATACTATAATAAGTAAGCGGAGTGTTTGGTGGGTGGAATGAACGGGTCACCTAGGCCCACTAGACGTGACTACAGAGACGGACACATTTCATAGACAGTGTGATGAGTGGCATAGACTTTGCAGTTGACTCTGATCTAGCTTGGTAGACTCAGGACAGAAACCCTCACAATGGCAAGAAGCATACCTAGATGGGAAGGCTAACAGTATGTTTCCTGTCCAGGTTTTTAGCAAGAAAATAATGAGTAAAGTGAATGTTGGTATATGAGAGAATAGAAGGGACTATGACACACGAATTTGGAAACTCTACCATGAAGGGATTTTATTTGCGACTTGGGAGACCAGATTGTGTATAGGAAACAATGGAGCTAATGAGCAAACACGGTCCTGCACCTGGTGACTCAGGATCACTTTCCAAAAGACTAGTAGGGAGCACTATAAAAGCAGGGGAGCACGGAAGGGAAAACACATGTGAGGGCTTATGTCTAGATGTCTCCCCAAAGCCTCATGGACTCTCAGGTGGGGCTTTGTCAAAGGTGGTTGGATCTAGAGTGTGACCCTGGGATTGATTTATGCCGCAGTCCCAGGATCAGGGCACTGCAACTAAGGATTCGAGTGCTACCTGCCCTGAGCAGCCTGGGTAACATATAAGAGAGAGAGCTACAGTCATCCTGTGTTGCTTTGCTACCTTCTGCCTGCCATGAGCTGTCTCTCTTCTGTGATATCACCCTGCTTTGGTGCCAATTATGAATTGAAACGTCTACAAACTGTGAGATAAGTAAACCTTTCCCCCTTAAACTATGAGCATCAGGTATTTTGTCTCAGCAACTAGAAAAGTGGCTAAGACACCAAGAAACAAAACGCTCATTGGTGCCAAATGCAACAAAGAAAGCTAACATGAGACATTCCAAAGAAACTGGACGGTTATTAAGACACTGGTGCTCTAATTGAGAACAAGCGTTGGATTGTAAAGAGATGTCTGTGAGAAGAATTCAGTGGAGGTACAATGAAATTAAATCACAGAAAATGATTTACTGTCTTGATTTAAAAGAAGTATGGAGAAATCTAGGCCAGGGTGATGTGCTGTTGAGATAGCCTTTTTAATAATTGAAGACTCAAACAGATTTATAGACTACAGGGAAGATGTCAGTGGAAAAACCAGAAGGTGAAAATAAAGAGGACAGAGGTGATAATTTATCAGGCAAGGTGTTGAGGGAGATGGCATTTTAGAGAAAAGTGGAAGAATGATTTTTAGGACAGGAGCAAGGATAAGGTTCCCTCTAAGACTGAGATAAAAGGCCAAATGACAGGTGCAAATTCGGATAAGTGCGAGGGAGAGAAGCTGGTAGGATCTCTGCCTCGAAAAGTCTCTCTTCCCCACAAAGTAAGAGGGAAGGGTTACAGACAGAGGGTGAATGTAAGGCCTGCGCAAGAAGCCTGCGAGATACTGGTGAAAGGGTATGCGCGTTGCTGTGCCATGAAAGGGCCGGAAACAAACAGTGTTGAGTGACAGTGACTGCTTAGCCAGGATGAGCACGCTACAGATGTGTGCAGTCAACACCCACGAGGTCAGGACTTCTGCCCGACGCAGCTTAGAAGGAGCCTCGAGGTGGAGTAGAGAGTCTCAAACTGATGTACACTCGGGGTGACAGGGCAGAAGAGAAGGAAAAATGTGTTATTTAAAAGAAGCACGATCAGTGAGACCAACATAGACAGGAGGCCATAGATTTTATTGTCCAAGCCAAGACTCTTGAATATTGAAGGTGGCGATGTTACTAATAGTTCCAAGACATTAGACATAAACCATGGAGAATGAAGAGCACCCGAGGCCCAGGTGACAGACGATGTGTTGCTCAGGTGGACGCCAGTGGAACTGCTGCCTGCACCGATCGGTGCATCACAAGAGTGTTGGGACATGACTTTCCCCAGGCCAACACCTGCAGCTGCACACGAAGGCGGCGGGGTGAACTATCATTGCCCTCAAGGATTTCATTCTGCCCTGTAAGAGCAATTTGCATATGCAAGTCTGTTATGGTTGTTTGATCAAGGAATAAAACAAGTGTCATTTACATGGTGCCTGAGAAGCATTTTCTAGCAGGGCTGGAGGGCCTCAGAAGTCTTGCCATCTTTGCCCCTTTGCCAGAATACGTCCTCCCGTGAGGCTGTTCCTTCTACCAGGGCACAGACTGGGAAGACATGAAGAACCAACTGTTAGCAGCTAACACACTGTAATACCCATGCTAGTCGTGTTTGTGCTGCTTTGATCCCCTGTGATTTTGACTTTCACCTCAGCAAACCTGACTACACCAAGATTGTTACAAGAATTTAATAAAATTAAATAGAGAAAATTTAATAGAGAAAGAAACCACATGCTTTGATCTTAGGTTTAAAGTGAGGAGCAGAGAGCACAGCTTTCAGGGCACTGGAAAAGGTGGTAGCGTGGAGCAAAGATATTTAGTAAAATTCTTGCTTGTGATTATTTACAAAACAGGAAATAAACTTCTTGCTTCAAATGAGATTGCAGAGGAAACATCACTGTTATTTTTTTCATGGCTGTCATTTTTACTAAATAGTTAACTTTCTCATGTCTTTGAAATAACTGGCTTTCAAAAAAATAAATTGTCAGGCATGGTGGCTCATGTCTGTAATCCCAGCACTCGGGAGGCAGAGGCAGGAGGATTGCTGTGAATTCGAAGCTTGCCTGGGCTACATAGTGAGCTCAGGGCCAGCCTGAACTACAAAGCAAGACCCTGCCTCAAAAACTAAAATATAAATAAATAAATAAATAACAATCCATAGCAATGTTTTAGATCAGTAAGTTTACTTCTTTAAATTTTTCCTTTTCTCTGGTATTGTTTCTTGTGCTATTTTGTTCCTCAAGTGAAAGAAAATTAAGTATATGTACATACATATATATGTGTGTGTGTATTCTTTTATATCCACGTCCATCTCTCTCTCTCTCTCTCTCTATATATATATATATATACATATATATACATATATATATATAAATATGTAAACATTTTCTAAATGAACACTTTTTTTGACAGTAACGGATTTCCAAAATAGTTTACAATATCATGCTCTTGAAACAATTTTATATGTATCCTGGAACACTGCCACATTTCAGACCATCAGTGAAAACCCCACTGACTGCAAACACCAACTGTCCTCATGGTGAACCATATTTTCCTTTAAACAAACATCTGAGACAATTACATATATATATATATATATATATATATATATATATAGAGAGAGAGAGAGAGAGAGAGAGAGAGAGAGAGAGAAATACATATGTAGAGTTTTTAAAAGAAATATTTACCTTTTAAATCCCAAGAAACAAGACCATAAGTGAAAGAAGTAAAAACTGATATTCATTTTTCTAGTGACATATGTGATCAATTAGGAGGATTTTCTATATATGAGCTACACAGCATTTTTCTGAAATCTATTTTACTTTTAAGCCAAATATTCAGTTAAACCTGACTCATAAACTATTTATTTTAAATAAATACAAATCATAATTAGTAAAACGTTAAGATTTTAGAAAAAATCTATACTAACATAAAGCTTTTGTACATTCTCATTACCTTATAAAATAATCCTGATAATATAAGGCATGTATCCCCTGTAGTTTTCTGTTTTTACTTACTTTGAAATTATTTGAAATGTGGGCTTGCTCCTTGTAATAACTTAGAAATCTTTTCTGATAGTGTGAACATTTTCTAAATGAGCACCTTTTTTGACTAACGGATTTCCAAAATATTTTACAATATCATGCTCTTGAAACAATTTTATATGTATCCTGGAACACTGCCACATTTCAGACCATCAGTGAAAACCCCACTGAGTGCAAACACCAACTGTCCTCATGGTGAACCATATTTTCCTTTAAACAAACATCCGAGACAATTTTCTGCTGTTGATTAGCATGCTGTTCCAAGATGCACATGGCTTCTGCAGAAGATAGGAAACCTCGCAAGAAGATAATGTAACACCTGCAGATTAACTTTTTCGTGCAATACAGGATTTCTTAAATGCTTCTTAGAACAGCAAGTGAAGGGAGGGAGCTGAAACCGGATGCCAAGGAGGGCAGGCGGCATCTGTTCTCAGGGAAGGTAATGATGGGGCCTGGCAAATCCGTGCTCTTTAGGACATGCGCTCACTTCGTCTACAGCTGCGCAGTGTAAGAATCTTACCCCAAACTGTAGAGGATGAGACCTGCTTCCGCTGTCACGTGGTGGCAGGGCCGGGCTTCAGACATCACTCTGGGTGGAAGTGCGGGACAGAATGCATTGTGGGTAGATGGGCTAGTTAGAGTTTAAAATAACATAGTACATACTCTCTGAAACTCAAAAAGAGAGAAATTCAGAGGCTCATAAACACACAGTAATGATAAAGACATGGAAATGTTAATTACTTTCATTGGATCGATGGATAGTATCACATTGTCCTACATAGGTGAGTAGACTATGTATTATTTAAAATTTTAACGATAAGTTTGAAATGAGTGATGTTATTTACCTAGAATTGGTTTTTATCACGTGTGTGTGTTTGTATAAGTGTGTGTGCACGCATACGCGTGCATGTGCACATGCACAATTGGAATTGGTACTGCGGATTGAACGCAGGGCTTTAGCCTGAGAACACATCAGACCTTACTCAGTTTTTACTATCAAAAGTGTCTCAGTAAGAATTTAAGTTGCCCATCTGTTCTAAGGGAAGGTAACGATGGGATCTGGTAAATCAGGAAATTCCTGACTCAGCTCCCCAGAGTTCTGGGATTACAGACATGCACCGCCATGTCCTGCTATGTACTTATTGATTTAGGGTACTCTATGCAATAGTTAGGTGCAATTAAAAATTTTAAATGTTGAAAATGGACCCAATAAATGAATTTTCATAAATATTTGAAGTTATTAAAATTACTATATATAAAAACTACAAAACAACAAAGTTGAAATTTCACCAATAATTGATATTTAAATAATATTTGAATTTAGACTTAAAATGGTATATTGAGAATTCTAAAATAAAGTGTAATACCGTATTATGTTTTGAAGGAGTCTGAAAATACAGAACTAGAAACTATTTTAATTGGTAGGTTAGAACATGAGGACGGAAAAGAATGACAGATACTTAAAAAGACAAGAAGTCCAGGCTGGGGATTTAGCTCAGTGGTTCTGGCATCTGCCTGGCAAGCACAAGGTACTGAGTTTGATCCCTGGAACTCATACAACAATGCCAGGCATGGAGGCTCCTGCCTGTAATCCCAGCACTCAGGAGGCAGAGGCAGGAGGATTACTGACTTCAAGGCTTGCCTGGGCTACATAATGAGCTCAGGGCCAGCCTGAACTGCAAAGTGAGAACTGTCTCAAAACAAAAACAAAAACAAAAAAATCTTCCAGAAGTACCATAATTAATGTGTAGTTTTAGTAAGGTAAAAATACAGTCAAAATATAAAATAATTGATTATATCCTCTTAAGAGTGATATGTAATTAGAATTCAATATAAAATAACAACAGAATATCAAGTAGGGAACTTTTGCTTTCTGTTATGGTTTGGACAAAGCCCCGACACCACTATTTCATCCTAAAAAGTACAACACTGAACAAGCTAAAAAGACAACTACATTTTTCAGTTTCTAGGAAAATTAGGGCAGGAAGAAAATCACTGAACTAAATTGGAGAATAGTCATTACTTACTACAACAGGAACTCAAGAAGAGCTGCTGCTTTTCTTACTACAGTAAGGAGCTCTGAGATCTGTTTCATGAGTTTCTGAGGTATATTTCATAGTTAGGAATTCCATGGGGAGATAAGAAGGGGAGACTATGTACCTCTGTATGTTTAGCTATAGGAACTAGATCTAGTTTTCAGGGAGAATAAGGAGGGAAAAATGTCTACAGAAATAACTGCATAAACTACCTATATATCTGGGGAACTTTTAACAGATCACCAAGGCATATAAAACCTCAAATAACCACAATCATAATCTGTGATACATCATAGTTAATATCCCAGATATCTAGGATTAAATATGAAAAGGTGTTAGAGAAAACAAATCAATTATAAAGGTAAACTCAGAATTAGAGTAGACTTGTCTACAAAAGCCTTAAAGACCAGGAGAGCTTGGAGTTAAGTGTTTCAAGCCCTAAAAGATAACAATAACAGACAAACTGGCATGTTGGGCCAAAAGCCAAAACTGATGGTATGTTTACATAACAAACAAATTTAATTAGAAAAGAAATGTAAGAACTAAATATGAAATGATGCAAAACAATATTTTGTATAATTGGGTCTTCAAAGAAGCAGAAATGGCTAACCTATTTTCAGACAAAGTAGACTAAAGTTTCAGAGGACATAAAAAAGTCACTATGTATTGGTGAAGGAAATAATGTAAGAGAAAGAGGTGACAATTACAAATATACTTGCACCAAATACTATCTCACCTGCCTTCATAAAACAAACATTGGACATGCAAGAAAATATATATCAACACAATTATAGTCAGTGGCCTCAATACTACAGAGATCAACTAGCAAGAATGCAACAATACATTTTTCTCAATGGCACATAGAATTTTCCCCAAAAAAAGAATAGGCAAACATATAAAATATGCTTCAATAGATAGTAAGTGATCAAAGTTAATATACTCACGATATTATGTAATAGTGTGATAACTAGAAAACATAGTGTAGAGAGTCACAAAAATTATGCAAACAATTGGAAATTAAACAATACAGCAGTAAGTAATCAGTGATTCACAGAAGAAATCAGTGAAGAATCAGACAGTTCCTGACATCCATGAAAATGCCAACACAACAAACCAAACATAGGGGATACAGTAACAGTAGTCCTAATGTGTAAGAATATAAAATACTCCCATCAGAAAATCATAGTACACATTAATAAGTCATTAAATGATATAAATTTACCTTCTTAAAAGGCAAAAATGATCCAGGTCCAATGCTGAAACAAGTAAGGCAATATCAAAGTAAAAATTAAAGAAATTGAGATGAAAAAATACAAAGCATCGATCATTTGACTTGACAAAGTGGTTTTCAAAGGAAAACAAAAAATAGATAAAAACCTTACGCAATGTTACAAAAAGTGAAATAAAAAACCTATTATCAGTTCAACTGGAAAAGAAAACAGTGAAAACAAAATGGTCACTGTTGAATTTCAGATGATTAGTAACTACATTGACACTATACTCTAATAAACCCAGAAAAAAGGGATAGATTCACATATACATACAAACTATCTAAACTAAAATAAGAAGATACAATACCAGGAATGTTTCAACAACAGGCAGTTAAATTGAGCCTGAAAAAATCCACCAACTAAGAAAACCCCAAGACCCAGGGGATTCACCCTTGTATTCCATGTGAACTTCAGAAAGACCTAATACCAATATTCCTCAAACTGTTCAATTAAATTGAAAGGGAAAATATGCTACCAGAGTTTTTCCTAGAAGCTCATATTATCTTATTCCTAAACCAAATCCTACTAAAATGAGTATGTGACAAAGCTTTTCGATACTATAAATGGAAAGATCCTCAATAAGATATTGACAAATAAAATATAATGAATCTTTAATAAGACCCTATACCATGACCAAGCAGGCTTTTTGCCAGAAATGCAGTGATGATTCAGCATACACAAATCAGTAAGTTTAATGTATCACATAAATGGAATCAATGATGAAAATAATATGATCTTTTTAATAGATGCAGAAAAAGAATTTGGGAAAAGCTATCATCACAACAAAAACCCTGAAGACAGATATGGAAATATCTTATCTCAATTCAATAAAAGACAAAATTACTGTAAGACATTGAAAAGGGAAAAAATGAGCACTTTCCCCTAAACTCAAAATAAGAGAATTCCTACTGACCTTACTCCTCTTTAATATGACTCAAAACTTTACCAAAAGCAAATAAGCAAAGGAGAGAAATAAAAGCCTAAATGTTGGAAAGGAAGAAGTCAAATTATTCTTATTACAGACAATATGATCTTTTATAGAAAGTCTCAGAAATTACCTCCAAAGGTTCATAGAGCCAGTGAATTCAATAAGATGGAAAAACAACAACAACAAAAATAGCATTCTTGTACATCAGTAATAGTTTAATTGAGAAATAAATTAGAAAAAGTATCATTCCCAATGGTTTTAAGAAATAAGTTAGAAAAACAATATTTTTCCTAATGGCTTCAAAAAAAATAAAACGCTTAGAAATCAACTTATCAATGGAAGTAAAAGACCACTATAATGAATGTATTACTCTGGAAAAGGAGATCAAAGAGGATATTGGAAAAAGGAAAGTTATAACAACCACGTTCCTGTTAGAACATGAGAAAACATGCTAAAATGCTCATAGAAGAAGAAGAGAAAGAAAAGCCGAGCCTATCTGGGATTAACAACAGCAAACCAGAAAGCGTCTGAATCCAGAATCCAGGATCTGAAGTATATTACAAGGCCACAGTCGGGATAAAAAGCACATTCTCTTTTGTGTTCCAGTGATACTGGCACAATAAAACATGGCACAATGGGGCCAGAGGGTTAGCTCAGTGTTTCCAGCGTCTGCCTCACAAGTGCAAGGTTCTGAGTTCCATCCTGGTAACCACATACAATGATGGGCATGGTGACTCACACCCACCCGCAGTCAGTACCACATACCACAGTGCAGGGTGTGGTGGCTCACGCCTGTAATCCCAGCACTCGGGAGGCAGAGGCAGGAGGATTGCTGAGTTCAAAGCTTGCCTAGGCTACATAGTGAGCTCAGAGCCAGCCTGAACCACAAAGCGAGACCCTGTTTCGAAAAAAAAAAATCTTGGCACAATGGAACAGAATAGTAGAACAGGTCCAATCCCAGACTCATTTAGCTGCATGATCTTTGACAAAAGGGCCAGAACTTATGCTGGAAAATTGGCCATGTACAGGCAGATGAAGACAGCACCATTCTCTTACCATGTGCTTAAACTAAAATCAAAATGGCTTAATGATCTCAATATTAATATAGGGATATTTAATGTTCTAGAAGGTAAAATAGGTTAAAACTCTTAAATTCCCACACCTAGGCAAGTAATTTACAAGCAGAGCCTCAACTGCTCAAGGAATAATATCGAGGATGCACAACTGGGATTATATCAAAGTAAAAACATTCTCCAGAGCAAAGGAAACAAAAGATTGGAGAAACAGTGTACAGAATCTGAAAGTAATTTTGCCAGCTACTCCTTGAACAGAAAATAACAATAACCCAAAAACAGGCCTCCAAAACACAAAAGCCCTTTAAGGAATGGGCAAGGGAAGTGAATGGAAGCTCTTCAGAAGTGTAAATGTCCAGTGAATACATTAAGAATGTTCACTCTTGAGGTCCGTTAAGGAAATGCACGTGAAAGTAACACTGAAATTGCACTTTACTCCAGAATGAACAGCCATCGCCATGAAATCAAACAGCAAACGCTGGTGAGGCTGCAGGGAGGAGGAACCTTCCCGCCTTGTTGGTGGGAATGTGCATGAATACAATCACTAAGAATCTCAGTATGGAGAGTTCAGTCCATCCAGCTATTCTTCTAAATATCTTCTTGAAAGAGTGAATGACATGATATTAGAATGATATATATCCTCTCAAGTGTGTAAAGCAGCACGATGCAAAACAGCTAACTCGTAAAAGCAGCCTGTGTGTCAAATGGGCAAATAGTTAAGCGAACATAGAATTCATACAGAGAGGAGTAGTCCGCTATAAGGACAAATGCGATGCATGTGGAGGACACCGGTGCCCTTCGAGACCACAGTTTTGAAGAACTAAGTCAGACACAAGAGGTTAAATAGCATATTGTTTCTCTTATATAGAAAACCCAAACTATAAATAAAACAACAAATCAAAGACCAACAACAGGAAATAGAGAGATAGATATTTTACACATATGCAAGGAATGAAGAAGGAATCGAGGGGAAGAAATGAAAACTGCCTCATGGGGAATGTAATCATTACATAATACACACACTATCTGCTAATGCAAATAAATTTTAAAAGTCCATACTGATAAGTCTCATACTAATGTACAATGTGTAATCTCTATGTAGATCTTTCATCATTCATATATATGTTATATTCAAGAGAAGTAGAACAGAAAATAGTAAACTAATATTTCTCTCTGATTACAAGTGGTCTTGATTCTTTTGATGACTAATAACTAACAATATTAGTAAGCTGATGTAACAAATACAAGAAGTAACTAGAAAGAGTTTCATTAGATAGGAACTGTTAAGAAGGTAAAGACAATATTATTTTTATGTATCTGGGACAGATATGTACTTTGAGGCCAGATATATGTTTTACATAATATTATTCTACCAGACGCTGCCCTTCAGAGACAATAGCAAGGATTTTCCACAAGGCATTCAGCATCACAGAAACTCAAAGACTCACTAAGACAGATTTCAAAATGAAGTAGTCTTAACCATGAACGTCTAAGTCTACTGAGCATGTCAATCAAGGCATAAAGAGAATTTTTGTCTTTGAGTGAAAAGAAGTCAGAACACGTGATGTAAGGCTGGAAATATATTCTATTTGGACAGAAAACTGCAGTCAAAAATGGTACATCTGAAAGGCAACACTGCTACTGCTTGTGTGAGTTATCTATGTCAAACACTGAAATCCTCTAAAATAATATTCATGTTAGAACAAAGCAGAGCACTGAGATGGCACATCAGAATAGTCCTGAAGTACTGATTAGAAACAGTCATTGGTCATGCTGTGAATGATTTGCTCTATTATTAAAGTAGCGCCAAGAGCAACGACCTCCCGTACACTGATACACAGCAACATGCCCGTGTATGATGACAAGAAATGACCATATATGACAAGTAGTACATTAAGATTAGCTTTACTGAAAAAAAAATAACTGCAAATTCTCCTACATGAAAACTTTTATGTGCCAACAAACATATTAAAAGTCAAAGAACCGTCCCCCTAAGTGTTAGCATTTTCCACCAATCAATGTAGGTCTGACTCATCACAGTCAGTGATCAAATCTGGAGAAATTTGGAGACACAATTCTGTTGATACTCCCACCACTGTTTAAGCAAATGAACCGAAGTGAGAACCAATCAGAAGTTCTTAGTAGTAGCCAGACCAGTATCTTCCATAGCAGCATGGACGGCTGCAGCCATAACCGTAGCCACCACAGCCACTATAGCCACAGCCACACCCCAAACCGCCGTAGCCATAGCCCAGGCCCCCATAGAAGTTTCCGTAGTAGCTCATGGTGTCAGAAGTGGAAGGTTTGGCTGAGGTAGAGGAATTGCTTCTGCAGTCTGGTGTCTTAACCTGTCAGGGTCCTTTTATAGCACCAGAGTGGTATGCGAGGCAAACCACAGTCTATTTTGGATTCCTTCTCCAATCTAATTGGCATCAAAATAAATAAAGCCTTAGAAATTTCTCAGCCACGTGTCCAAGACAATTGCCACTAGGTGTCAGTATGGAGTCATAAGTCTTTGCAGTTGGGTATCTTTCTTTCCTGGTCTCCACTAGCTTTGGAGATTAAACTGGATGACTAGTAAGTACTGTTTGATCCCAAAGGCTGTACAGGAATCCTGTCTGTTGAGACATTCTTTTCTGAAATCTTCCTTTCTCTCCATGAAAAACACATTTAGAACCACAGAGTACGCTGACACACATAATCATGAAGACCTGTCAAAATAGGTACAATGTTCGGATTACTTGTAAATACCACCCCACCAATGGATTTTTCTACCAACGTTTTGCTTATTCTACAGGAATTGAAATTCTCCTTTTGGGTTTATATTGATTAGATACTTCTAGAACGGTGAAACACTACCTTTTTAACTATCCTCACTTTGTAGATTATATACGTATATTAATTATACTCTTTCTATATCTCTAATATCTTCTACTACAATTTCCCTTATGGAAAACCGAGATAAGCATGAAAAGACACACAAACACAGGCTTAAAATCCTTCTTTATGTTCAACTACTGAGGAAAAAATAAAGTTGTTTTCCAGGTGTGCTTTATGCTTAAGCCACATTCGTACATTGTAATATACATACACCACCTTAATCGCCATAAAAAGGGAATGGCTTCTGAAACCAGATAAAGTTACAATGATAAATCATCGAATAGTCTGCAGATAATTCAATAAGATGCCAGATTATATGCGTACATCTCCAGGTGCCCAATGCATAGTGCAGAACGTAGGACTGGTCTGTACAGAAGTGGATAGAGAAAGTGAGAGCTTCTCATTGATTTGTTCGCTCTTCCACTTATTAATCAAAGCTTTATTAAGAAATCGCTATGTCAAGGCTCATAAGAAATAAGAACGGAGCAGATGAGCAAAACAGGCAGAGCCTCAACTTTTGGAAGCTTACAATTGTGACAGAAATGAGGCGGACTTTAAAAATAAGTTAGATGATTATAATAATGAGGATTGTTTTTAGGGTAATAAAATTCAGCAGGTAACCCTAATATCTCAAAATTTACTTGGACTAAGATAAAATGGTCATGAAAGATGTCTCTAGGGAGTTTAAAAATCCTGATTTTATTAGAAGGTAGAAACAACCATTCCTGGTGTTATTTTAATAACAAAATAATAGAAACAAAGAGTTTTGTTTTGTTTTTTGTTTCCTGGTACCAAGACTCAAACTGAGGACCTTGCGCTTGTAAGTCAGGCACGGTACCACTGAGCTAAATTCCTGGCCAGAGAGAAGTGCTTATGAGCAAAAATTTGATATGTTGGAAGGACTGAAAAGCCACTTGGTTTTGGCATTATAATTAATTTGGAGAGGAAGTAGGAAAAGAAGAAAGTAAAGTCCAGGTCCTTGAGGCCAATTGGTCACCAAGAAAAGTGTTACATAGCCAGAAGACAAATACAAAAGTTCAAAGTTGAAGGTAAAAATTGGGATTAGTTCAAGAATACAATATACTTAGAGTGTGCAACATACTTCAGAGTCCTCTGCTAAATATAGTCTATAGAAAAGAGCTGGGGTGGAGACCACAAAGCCATCAACACAAAGTCCTAGGGACGCTAATTTTTCCAGGTCAAATTCTAGACCAGCCAAGCAAAACATAATGAAGAGAAGCAGCTTATAAGAGCGGAGGCAAATGAAATAAGTGCACTATGAAAGACTCCATAAAATCATAGCACAGCTCTGAAAGAGAGGAAAGCAAGAGATGAATTGAACTGATTTTTGCTGTTAGAAGATAGAAGCACAATTTGTACCATTTCTCAGCCTTTTAAAAAATGTTATGGCCTCAATGTTTTTGAAAGTGCATACTCTGTTTTGGGTTAGAGTACTGCCCAAACTTGTCTGTGGTTCCTCTGGGAGGAAATTTGGATTATGCATTTATGGCGCACACAGAAATTATACTGTGCTTCTCTTGGTGCATCAGGGCGTGAAGGGTGTGATATTGGTTTGAAAAGTATCATCACATTTATTTTGATCATTCAATGTTCCCAGGTTTATCATCAAATCACTATTTCCTTGAGTTTTGGAGAAATCAAGCATTGGCAGATATTTTGGTGCTGATAAAATCTCTTCCTGCTAATTTAAAAATCCATGGATGATTTGTATTATATAATTCTTACTACATTTATAGACATCGATATTACTATAAAATACTATTTCCTTCCATTTATAAATGCATTCATTTATTTCTTTATATTGATGAGGATGCACAATTTCTAAATTTATTCAAAGTTCTATAAACTTTATGATAACCATTTATGTTCATCACACACCTGCACTCTGAACAGTTTTCCAAGCTCATTTTGTTCTTGAGCTCCTGTGTGAAGGCTAGTTTTCGTGCTTTCCACTTCTAAGCCTTAGTACTTTTGACATTCAGACAAAATATATGATAACTTCATACAGCTATTTAGATTTCAGTGAAATTACTCACTTAGACTGTGCTTAAGAATCACAGAATGGATTCTCTTTTTAGTAATGCTTACAAGATATGAATTATTAAAGGAAATACAGCTTTTGTACTATTTGTTAGATTCCACTAAAACTATATTTGATTGATGTTGGGTGAATGGTTATATAGATGGATAAAGAGACTTGGTAAATTGTCAAAGTTCACAATAACGCCATTTCCTCTACTATGTGTTCAAGCTCTATCTGATAATAATATTTCTGTCAAAAAAGAAACAGTTTGTGACAATCATTTATTTAGGTGATTTAGTTCCCAAAATATTCACAAAGACATAAGTAAAAAGAAATACTTTGAATGAGTAAAACTTGTTTCATCTCTTTGTATTAAAATCTTGTTTCTTTATTTGAACCTTTTGTTGAGGCAGATGAAATCATTCACTATCCCATGATCATATCTCTCAGAAACAGAAGGATCAAGCCACATCAACACATCCAATATTTGGAAGAAGTATCACAGATATCTCCAAGGAGAGATCATGATTGTGGGAGATCAACAAGAAAAATAGTGTGATTCAGAGAAGTCAACTGAAGACATCTAGAAATCTCCTTGTTTACCTGACAATTACTGGAGTTTTAAATTGAAGCTCTGGTATGAAAGGTAGCTTTGCATGCAAGATTGTAACTTTTGCTAAAGTGCATGGTCACTGCTCAAGTCATGCCTCTTTAATGCCTTAAAACATTACCCTGTCGTCTTTTAACAACACACATTAGTCATAAAATTAGCCAATGGCATTGTGAGCTGCTGTGGGTCCCACCCACTCCAGGGGTATAAAAGGCCCTGCGCAGTGTGGACTATCCAGACTCAAGTCACCTCCACTTCTCCTCTACCCACAGACACCTCGACAACCAGCACCATGTGTGGCAGCTACTACGGAAACTACTATGGTGGCCGTGGCTATGGATGCTGTGGCTATGGAGGCCTGGGCTGTGGCTACGGAGGCCTGGGCTATGGTTATGGAGGCCTGGGCTGTGGCTACGGAGGCCTGGGCTATGGCTATGGCTGTGGCTTCCGCAGATTGGGCTGTGGCTATGGTTGTGGCTATGGCTACGGCTCCTACTACTGAGGACACTGTCAGAAATCCATCCCCACCTTCTACCCTGTGACATCAAGATTGGCCTGTTTTGAACCCTGCATGTCTGAGCCTCACACTTCAGTGATGATGATCTTATCATGGGAATTTCCCATGGGCCATTGAAACCTTGGCCAGACCAAGCAATTCCTTGACTTTATCTCTTGAAGTGGATTAACATGAAACTCACCTGGCCCTCCTGCTCTCTTCAGGATGGTGTCAGAGCTACTGCCTTCCTCAATGTCATACTAAAGCTTGTTTCCTGTTGAGCTAATAAAATTCTTTAATTAAAAAAAAACTAGTTTGTATTCAGTCATTTAGCATCCAAAATTTCTTAATGGTGATTGTGTTTTCTTTTTGCATGAAAGGTAATGACTGGAATCCTGGGGGGACCTCAGTATGGAGAGGCTGCTCAGCCCTCCAGGTCCTGGGTTTGGGATCCAGGTATTTATATATGGAAAAAATAGCCATGATTGAACGATACTGGATTTCTGAGGAATCCATTTTCCCTTAATTATTTCTAGATCAACATCTGTATCATATCTAAGGTTGTTTTTCTTGGAAAAGTAGTATTGCTTTTATGAATTTCAGTTTCCACTCTAGCTCTGAGGACATAGCATGATACCATTTGTCATGCCGAATAAGCAACAATGAAATAAAACATCTATAAATTAACTTAAGAATTGTAGGACACACGATAAGCAATAAAGGAAATAATAATTTGAAAATGTCTGTATCATGAGGCCTGAATATAAATGAACCAGTGCTGTATTGATATCCTCTTTTACAATGGTTATTTTTAAAGTATTTTAATGAAAAGAACAACCTCAAGGAAACTTTACCATCTTTTACTTATGAAGCATAGTGGGCCCTTGACATAGGAACCTGGTTGGTTCCTGAGGGCTGGTTGTGACTAAGTCAATATAGAGGAGCCCTGGATGTCCTCCTGGGCACACGCTACAGATAACAAGAGGCCGGTGAATCTTCGTTAACCTAATGAACCTAATTTGTTCATATGTCAGGCGGGTTGTAACTTGAGAATCCGCTATAACTGGAGGTTTTTAAACTCACTGGCTTGGGCCGGAGGGTTAGCTCAGTGGTTCCGGCGCCTGCCTTGCAAGTGCAAGGTCCTGAGTTTGATCCCCGGTAACCACATAGAATGCTGGGCGTGGAGACTCACACCCACCAACATGTACACACACATATGCACAATCTTCATAATGACTTTTTGGCTTCGTACACAAATATAACATTCCTGAATGTGATATACTTTTGAGTGATTGTGCTATTAATATGAAAATGTGCCACGAAAATTTAACATTTTTGTTTACTACTTTTTGGCCTGGATTCTAATTTAACATACTGGTTACTCTTTGTTATTTTGTACTTTTCCCAGGTGCTTTCTTCAGACTGTCTTTTCAACCTTTCCAAATAATTTATACACGTGTATGGTATGTAAGTAATCAGGTCTTTGTCTATGAGACAACTTGCGGATTTTTTCAGTGAGTTAACTACACTTTCTTATATAGCAACATGATTGATAGATTTGGTCATATACGTCACGCTTTCATAAAGAAGAGTGTGGAGATGTTAGCCTAACACTTATCTTTATATTTATGCTCATTTTAATGCCTTTGTTTTTCTTGTTTAACATTTCTTATTGATTTATTCAACTCTATCCATATCCTTTAGCCCTCACTGTAGTCTAGACAATTAAATCGTTTGTTTTCTCTAAATCTCCACCCCCTTTTCCTTTTCTGGTAAGATAATTAGTTTTCATTATGATATATATTATACACATGTGAGTCTTTCATCCTGTTTCGGTCTACGCTCACTGCCAATATTTAGCCGGAGACTTCCTAAACTTCCCTGCCTTAGAAGACTGTCCCTCATTATTTCCATAACATAGGTCTGTAGGTACAGAGCCCTTGTTTTCTTATATTTTGAAGCCATTCTGTACATTGATTCATTAAAGATATTTTTACCAGTACTTAACGTACTTGCTTTTCTTTGTACAAAATAATGAAAATATTGACTAGCAACTTGTCTCCTTTGTGAATTGTTTCGTTTTGGTTTTAAGTTAAAATTCTAGAGAAAAGCATATTTTAACTTACAATCTATCATTTTAGTGAATATATCATACTTGATCATTCTGTCTTCATATCCCCTGGCATATGTGATCCTTATCAGTAACTGATTACAACTACTTTTTAACTTTGCACAAATTTATCTTGAATTGCACCTTTAAATCTTTATATTAGTCTTTCTTGCTTTTCTCTAATTGCAATAATATGAATATTATTCTTTTTGTTAGCCATTCATTTCTACATTTATTCTCCAATAGTAGCCTTTTATTCTTTAAAATTAATTTATTAACTTGTCATGTAAAATTTTTGCATATTTAGAGAGTGTGGTGTGATATTTTATGCTTAGTATATGTGCTGCCGAAGCGAGCATGATATTTTATGCTTAGAATGTTCACATCAGAGTAAGCATATGTATCTCCTCAAGTATTTATCATTTGTTTACTGTGAAAAATTCAAAATCTTTTCTTCTGTCTGAAATGTTCTTATTTTATATTTCATTTTAACTCTTTTGCTTAATCTAAGATTAAAAGATTTTGTTAAATAGATTTTAATACATAATATTTTATCAATGCCATCATCCCCAAAAATCAAGAAATTTACAGCTTGACATACAAAAGATAATTAACCTAAACTAGATTAATTAATTAAATATTCAAATTTGACGTGTGACAAGGATTTTAAATCAACCTTTATATTACTGTTTGGACAATGAAATTCTCTTGAAGGAAAATGTGACTCTGTATCCACATATATATGTAATCAATTTTTAAAGCAAGGAGTTTTAATAGAAATAAAGGGGGGTGTTAATAATGATAAAATGTTAACCTATTAAAGTAGTAAAGCAATTTAAAATCTCTATGCACCTAAAATCAGGACCAAATAGAGAAATCAAAATGTGGCAGCACTGAAAGGAGCAAGAATGTATCCAATAATAAAAGCAGAAAGTTTTGATATCCTATTTTTGAGAGACAGGAAAGTTAAAACAAAATTTCAGAAAATAAATAAAAGAAACAACACTCTAAACTTAATAGATATGATGCACCTTGCCCTGACACAGTCACTTCCTCTCAAGTGTACATATGGAGCATTCTCTAAGAGATGCCATCTGTCAGGCCAAAAATAGAGTACATAAATTTACATTGACTCAAAATGTGAAAACATCATGTGTTGCCTGTTTTTATCTAATTGGAAAAAAAAAAGAAATATCTACAAAATTTTCTCTTTTGGGAATATTCAGAAACAAGCATATGGAGGCAAAAACATTTTGGCTAGCTTTGTATTTTCAGCTTTTGATTCAGAAATAATTTTACATATACTCACTGTATATATTATATTTACATGTTATATGTATATTGGCATTCTAAATTCTGACTTAGTCACCAATATAGCAGTAGGTCATTGATTTATACTTTATCATTATTTAAATTACTGGTATTTAATAATAACAAGCTGTGTGAGTTAAGATATTTTTGGTAAAAACATTTACAACCATTACCCAAATGCTATCGTAACTTTAGGATTACACTATGTAGCATATACTGGGGATCAGACTTAATTTGTATGATTTTTCTCTACTGTGCCTCCACCTTTTTATGAAAGGTAAGTAAATCTCTTTCCAAGGAAAATTAGACATTGACCTTTTGAAAGATTTATAGAAACAGACCTCCAATTCTATAATTTCTTATGACAAAATGAGAATGACTAACCAGGAATCTATATATCCTACTGTCATGTACAAGTTTGAGGATATTTTGTGTCTGAGTAAAAGGAAGCAGGAAAAATATAAAATTTAAGGGGAAAAGTACATCTCACACTCAAACTCCCAAGTAATGGTATTGCAAACATATATTAATAAAAACAAAAAGAAGCAGTGATAGTCCCCATGAAAAAAATGTTAATTTACAGAAAGAATGAAATACTGCAGATATATAGCAGAAGTTAAGGAACACTGCTTTACCAATATCTTAGTCAAATGTTGAGTACATCAAAGCTGAGTCTTTGATGAGACCAAGATCAGCCATGGTAGTCCTCTAAGGACACACTCTCCAAGACACCCTGCCAGTTACAGGCTGAATGTAACTGTTGTTACATCTGAAGCATTGAAGTTGTCGACCAGAGCCAGCAAAAGTGTCAACAACTCATACGCACAAACATACGCAGAAAAACAATCTACCCCCTGAAGTTTAATTCCATGGGCCATCGTTACACAGAAATGCAACATCTTATTCTTTTAAGAAATTTGCACCTTAAAATGTTCCACAGCTGTACAAAAATCAAGTTATGACATACTGTGAAAGAAACATAATTTCTTATATTCTTTCCCACAATGTACAACTTCAGCTAAGTGGTGAGAAAAAGACAAACTCAAATTGACAAACATCCTATTGGGGAATAGAAAATATTCAGAGGGAAAAGGGAGGTAGGGATAAGTACAAAAGAGAAAGAAAACATTTGACAATTAAAAAGCAAAGGGAACAAAGCTTATGTGTATAGTGAGGGGTAGGGTTGTAGGGTAGGTAGGGGAATAAGAAAAAATGAGAATTTGGTCATGTCATGTAGTGGTACAAATTCTCAATGTCGAGTGTGATCATGATGTGTATATAAAATGTATCAATAAAATCAATTTTAAAAATTGATAAACATCCTCTAACGCATTCATTCCTTTAAAATTGCCAATTCCTGCCAAGCATAGTGGCTCATGCCGGTGATCCCAGCACTCAGGAGACAGAGACAGGAGGACTGCTGAGTTCGAGGCTTGCCTGGGCTACATAGTGAGCTCAGGGCCAGCCTGAGCTACAAAGCGAGACCCTGTCTCCAAAAAAAAAAAATAGCCAATTCTTTTCCACTAACTGAAGGCCTGAAAAACTGTCAATAATAGAAGGACCAAAGAGATATAATCTATAAAATGCCATGGAGGATCCTGGATTAGGACCTGAAGTAGAAAAAAGATAGTGGTAGGGGGAAAAAAGAGGTGAAATCTGTAGCTCTGTTTAAATATATCATAAAAGGCTAACTATTTAATTTTGATAACTTTTTATATTGAAGATATAAATATAGATGCAATTCAGTGAAAAGCAAAGGTGGACATTTTGTGTATTTTTTTTTAGCTTTTTGTAAGTCTAAAATTACTTCAAAATGAAATTGGAAAGAGGATATTTCTGGTACAGGTGCTGTTGAGGAGAGAATTTTTTATATTTATTGAGTTTATTGATACATGTTAGGTAGTACCTACGATCACACTCATCACTGAGAGTTGTGCCTGGACATGTTATATCTTGATTATATCTTTTTTTTTTTTTCTGTTCCCCACCGTTCGGGTCATCCCCTTCCCTTTACATACATAAGCTTTGTTTCCATTTTTCCCTTCAATTGTTTTAATGTTTCCTTTCCCTTGTTTCCTTTCCCTAATTCCTCTTCCCCATAAGAGGATTTCTAAATGCTACTTGACTGCATTGGTTTGGTTGTTAGTTGTTGAACGCAACAAACTCTAAATACATAAACAACTTCATGGAGTCTTCTCCGGAGATCGGGAATGCAGAGGTGAGCAGGGCACCGCAGGCTCCGCCTTCACGCAGCTAGCAGGTGTCAGTGTGAGCACGTTAACGTCCTTAGTACTTTAGTGTCCTGGGCTAAGGAGTCCTCTGTGAGAGAAGCTAGGAAGGGGAAGTGGCCTAGGCCGCTGCTGCTCTCCGAGGCAGTAGCTCAAGGCCACAGACTGTCTTCAGAAGCAAAGTGGACTTTCCGAAGAGCTTGGAATCTGTTGTTAACTGTGTTCCATAAAGAGAAGCTGACTGTTGTGAGTAGGAACACTTTGTAGGTAGAGTCAAGACAGAGACAGGACAACTCACCCAAGTTGGACTTTTTAAATTCCAGGCTGCCAGACATAGCCAAAAAATGCAGGACATATAGATAAAATGGATATTCAGAGAAATCATTTCTATAAGCGTTTCAAATGTAATGTTTTTTGTTCTGAATATTAATATTCTGAAACTCGTATTTCACTAGTAGCGGGTATCATTTACCAAATAAAGGAAGAGAATAAAGTACTTTTCTCCAAGAGTTTTGGGATCTCATGTATGTCCTTCTTGACTTCAGATGTAGGGAAAAAGAAGCAAAGAGACTGGGGCTCATGAAAAATAGTGAACTTAGTTTCCTGATAATTTTTGTAGCAAATGACAATCTAGAGATATTGGCTGGTCATCTGGAGATTTACATGGGTGGGTTAAATTTGGAAATATGACATGAGATTAGTTCAGAGAAAGTATTGACCAACAAAGGAGAAATTATATATAGATTACAAGAAAAAATAAACAGTAAAAATTCTCAAGAGAAAAGATACTGAATAGGAGCAGCTGGTAAGATTGGAATTAAATCAAATATGTGGTGACAGAAAAGAATTCTAGGACTTCTTTAAGGCATGTGAAAAGAGATTTGTAAATCTCAGTGCTACTCGTAGCCTCAGCAAAATGAAGAAGGCTTGAACTCTATACTTGGAAAGACCAAGATCTTGATTATTCATTAAGGGGTGATTATATCAGTAGTGGGGAACAAAGATCAACAGATGAGAGGGGAGATGAAACACCCACCATGGATATTCACGTTGGACTTTTGCTGAAACAGAAAGAGAAAACGGACAGACTTGCTGGAGAAGATTGGCGCATCCAAGAAAAGACATTTTACTTTGTGATTTGACATGGAATACACTTATCTGAATAGAGATCAAAAAATGCCAGAGGGAATAATAAAACAATTTCTGTGGAGAATTGCTCTTGATACTCTGATTTGCGAAATAAATTTAATTCTTCAAAAGATAAGATAGTTAAGGGCATAGGAAGGAAATTCTATGGAAAAATGCAGTAATTTAGTAAACACTGTTACTAGGCATACTTCAAAAAAACTAATGTCCATAAAATGAAAAAAAATCATAAATTTGTAACTGACAAATTTAATTATCCCAATATCAAGTGATGGTCTAAGAATCTAACATAGAAGAGGACTAAACATCATCCTATTTATACTGAAGTTTATTTTGTTATACTTAATTAAGTCTCTACTGAGATAACTTGATTATTTTCTGTATGTAAAATTTGAAAGTGATACAGTGAAGATGTCTTTTAATTCTAACATCTCAGCCAAGCTATTGGTACATAAACTGTCCTAACAACATGCCAACTTTATAAAAATTAATCTATCAAGAGATACAAATAAAAAGAACATTAAAACACACATCAGAGGAGCAAATGAATGCGAGTGATCCAATTACTAGTACAAAGTATTTTATTTTATTTTATTTTATTTTATTTTATTTTATTTTATTTAAAAGCTTACTTTTACTAATTCAACAGACTCACAAAGATAGGCATCTCAGATATTAATGTCAACTCATATTCACACAATCATAATATGGAACTACATGTTTTCAACTTAAAGATAAATCTACCCCCACTGCTTTGAAAACCCAATAAGAGTAATTATCATGGTGAAGTGAATGAGGACAGTAAAAATTCTAAGAAAGTGCAAAAGGGTGTAGCATAGCTAGTCAAAAAGATGGTATTGACATCTTGATAAGGTGATTTCTGTCTCATATATCAATAAACTAATAACTGATACTCAGCTCATGAGTTAATTAGAAGCCACTTCTACTGTTGCTAGAAGATTAACTATCACTGTACACTGAACGTGGAAAACTAAGTGTGACTACTAAATTCCAGGGAAAAGCTCTGTTAGAGAAATAAAGTAAAGGAGGAGGGGACTCATTGATTTGCATTTTTAAAAAGCCTAATATTTATTGCTTCAACTTGGTTTACTGGAAATGCAAGTTAGTGAGATTACTAACAGCAACATGTGAATGAAATGTGCCTGTGCTTTTAGGACAGCAAAAGAACTGAATCCCATGAGAAAATTACTTTGCACTGAAAGAGAAGAAACCTCATGAGTCAAAAGAAGTGTTATTCTTATGATTTTTTTTTTTTTTAGATAGGGTCTCGCTTTGCAGTTCAGGCTGGCCCTGTGCTCACTATGTAGCCCAGGCAAGCCTCAAACTCACAGCAATCCTCCTGCCTCTGCCTCCTGAGTGCTGCTGGGATTATAGGTGTGAGTCACCAAGCCCAGTATTATAGGGTATGGTACTGACTGCTGGTGAGTGTGAGTCACCACGCCCAATATCGTATCATGGTATGTGGTTACTGGATCGAACCAGGGACCTTGCACTTGCCGGGCAGTTGGTGGAACACTGAGCTAAATCTCCAGCCCCTCCTATGAAATTTTTTTTCATTTAATGAAACCACTGGCATCCCCAACTAATAAGACTGTGACTAAGAAAACATTCTTGTTATACAGAGGATAGTTATGGGAGGTTAACAGGAAGGCTTGGTTTGAGGCAGGATTATGTAAGTACAGGTATGTCTGCTTGTATTTAAACCCTAAATTGGACAAGGACCATGCAAGTGAGAGACCAAACAAAGCAAGTCTCTTTAATATATTTGAGATTGTATCATATGGTTGAGAAACAACAAAATAATTAATGAGTCATAAAATTAGCCAATGGCATTGTGAGCTGCTATGGGTCCCACCCACTCCAGGGGTATAAAAGGCCCTGTGCAGTGGGAACTGTCCAGACTCATCACCTCCACTCCTCCTCTACCCACGGACACCTCAACAACCAGCACTATGTGTGGCAGCTACTATGGAAACTACTATGGCGGCCGTGGCTACGGATGCTGTGGCTACGGAGGCCTGGGCTATGGCTATGGAGGCCTGGGCTGTGGCTATGGCTGTGGCTATGGCTGTGGCTATGGCTTCCGCAGGCTGGGCTGTGGCTATGGCTGTGGCTTTGGATCCTACTACTGAGGACACCATCAGAGATTCTCACCAGAAATTTCACAACTGTGGCAGCAGAATTCACCAGTTCTGATGTCTACATGTTCTGATCTTTAAGTGTAGGAGGGTGATGATCTTACCCATGCAATTTTACTGAAGATATTCTCTCTGGGTCTGATAACCTAAATTTGTCTTTTAGTGGTTTTAATTCAGAAAAAGAAGTCATAACTGAGATTTACCCTGTACATGACTGCACTTTTGCTCATTGGTGTGATGCTGTCACAGACCTTGTCTTTTGATTTTTATGTAGGAATATTTTCTCAATAAACTTGTTCAATCTGAAATTTTGAAAGATGTCTCTTATTTAAAATTTAATGTTTATTGATTTTTCCTCTCTGAATTAAATAGCTATTATGATCTATGTATTTGTAAAAATTTATTTCTCAAAATTCATCTGGTTGGGGATTTAGCTCAAGTAGTACCACACCAACCTTAGATGCACAAGGGCCTGAGTTTGATCCCCAGTAGCACCAAAACAAAAGAATTCATCAAGACATAAATATGGAAAAATTGTACTACAAATAATCCCTTATTTGTAACATTAAAAGTAATAATTTTTATAACATAATTTTCTGCTCTGGTAAAACCACAAAGGTGTTTTATGAAGAGTCATTTTTAGTGTTAAAAGAAGTATCTCACTAACCCTTGCCATGAAACAGTATATTCCAAGTGCTGTTTAACTGAAATTCCTGTCTATGTTAAACCCTTTTGAAGATAGAACTGTTGACATATCAATTTCTATTTTTATTTTGAACTTTACACACTTTCAAAAAGTATTTCCTAGCCTTGCCCAGAACAAAGTTTCAGAAGTTTAAATTCACTTGAACTATACCTTTTACATATGTCCTGTAATCTATATTTGAAATTGAGAAATCCTCTTCTAAAATCCAATGTGTGTATAACTTTAGAATCATTTGATGAAACTCAGGATTCATGTTTCTATGAGATTTCAAAATATCAATGTAATCTCAAGAATATGTAGATATTCATAGCATTTTATTGTGAGTAGGAAGGCAAAAATAAATTGATGCAGAGTGCTCACTTCGGCAGCACATATACTAAAATAAATTGATGCAGAAATCTACTTAAACAATGACAGATTTTGCAAATTGGTAATAGTCAGAAATGTATAGTTAAAATGCAAATCCAATGAAAAGGAAATGTTGAATTCAGCTAGAAATTAAAAACACAATCTATATAAATAACTCATTACTGTGGATTTTTTAAAACTAGTCAAAAAGGACAGAAAGTGGAGCTAAAGTACAAACAAATAATTCAAATTATATATCCCACAGTAATATTCCTCAGGGTAAAAATGAATAATGATGTGCTCTGATGAAAAATAAAAGAATTTCTATCCATTAAACTGTCCTAAATGAAAGTCTAAACAATGTTCTTCAGGTTAAAAGAAAATTATATTAATGAGAAACCTTAAACTTTAGAAATAAAGAGAAAGCAATAGAAAATTACATGTATTTGGGTAAATAAAACATTTATTTTTTCCCTTTAAATATTGAAAATTCATGTATGTTCTTGGATCATGATGCAAACTTTTTCCAAAGTAATTAGTAATTTTTTTTATAAATTGAATTCTTCATTGGTACAATTTATATACATCTCAAAATCATGTATAACATTGGGGAATTTGTACCAGTATATGACATAAGTTAATTCTCATTTTTACCCATATCCCTACCCACCCACACCTCCTCACCCCCTTTACACATGCTCTTTTATTTTCTTTCTGTATCATATTTATTCCTTCCCCTCATCACATTCCCACACCAAGTTTCCTATAGAAATTTTGCACTCTATAAAAGCTGTCATACTTTCTAAAGCTCATTTGCATCTACAGGTGTTCATGCCAAAGAGAAGATCCAGTAATTGTCTATCTGTGATCTATTGATTTCACTTATTAGTATATCCTCCAGGTGTCTCCATTTGCACCTAAATGGGTCGATCTTGTCATTTTTTTTTTTTTTAATTTTTGAGACAGGGTCTCACTTTGTAGTTCAGGCTGGCCCTGAGCTCACTATGGTGCCCAGGCAAGCCACCACGAACTCAGCAATCCTCCTGTCTCTGCCTCCCAAGTGCTGGGATTACAGGCGTGAGCCACCACGCCCAGCATTGTGGTATGTGGTGTTGATTGTTGGTGGGCATGTCTCCACACCCAGCATTATATGTGGTTACCGGGGATCGAACTCAGGTCCTTGCGCTTGCGAGGCCGGCACTGGAACCACTGAGCTAACCTTCCAGCCCGATCTTGTCATTCTTTATGGCAGAGTAATTCTCCATTTTATTAAAAAAAAAAACCACATCTTCTTTATCCACTCTCCAGTTGATTGACATTTGGGTTGTTTCCAAGATTGAGCTATCGCGAACTGAGCTGCTGTGAACAAGGGTGTACATCTGCCTTTCCAATGTGAGTTTTTAAATTCATTTGGGTATATTCCTAGCAGGGGGATAGCTGGGTCAAATGGAACCCCTAGTCCTAGTTTTCTGAGAAATCTCCACACAGATCTCCACAATGGTTGCACAAGTCTGCAATCCCACCAACAGTGGAGAAGGGTTCCTTTCTCCCCACAGCCACACCAGCATTTATCATTGGTTGATTTTGTGATCGCAGCCATTCTTTGTGGCATGAGATTAGTAATTTTTTAATGAAGACAGTGACACAATTATATCATGATTCAATATAATTTAAAACAAAAGAGGATATACATAATAAGCTGAATTCTGATGATATTTAAAGCTCAATTTTGGCGACAAATCATAAAGAAATGAGGAAAGGCACATTTTACCAATAGCGGGAGTAAAAATGGAGCATCACTACAGATCCTACAATCAAGAAAAGGTCAGTTCTTGAACACAACAAACAGTAACTCTGCCCATAAATTCAACAATATAGACAAAACTTAATAGATTCTGTAAAAGGTAGAATGTACCAATGTTCTCAAAAGATAAATCACTGGATAGTGTCATCACTAACTGAAAAAAAAAAGATTGGTTTTTTGGTACGAGGAATTGGACTCAGAACCATGCACTTGTGAGGCAGACATGGCATCCCTGCCTTAATCCCTCAGCCCCCCCCAAAAGGAT
The DNA here is from genome assembly GCA_004025085.1 of Thryonomys swinderianus. Taxonomy (NCBI): domain Eukaryota; kingdom Metazoa; phylum Chordata; class Mammalia; order Rodentia; family Thryonomyidae; genus Thryonomys; species Thryonomys swinderianus. The sequence goes on from PVIC010012600.1 coordinate 37,852, forward strand.
TTTTAATTAAATCTTTCCAACTTCTGGCCCATATGATTGTGTTGATATGTTAGTTTAGTGCCGGGCGTGGTGGCTCATGCCTGTAATCCCAGCACTCGGGAGGCAGAGGCAGGAGGATTGCTGAGTTCGAGGCTTGCCTGGACTACACAGTGAGCTCAGAGCCAGCCTAAACTACAAAGCGAGACCCTGTCTCAAAAAAAAAAAAAAAAAAGATATGTTAGTTTAGATTACTATAAAAATATCTGAGATAAATAAATTTATAAGACTAATTCCTTTTTTATTTTATTTTTTAATTGAATTCTTTATTGGTACAATTTATATACATCTCAGAATCTATAAGACTAATTCTTAATTTTACTTCTTATTTTTCCAGGTGTCAGTTCAAAATCAATTTGTTTCATTGTTCTTGGACTCTGGAGGGGCAATATATGGTGGCAGTTGCAAATAGGAAGGTAAAAATGAAAAAAAAAAATAGCAAGACAGTAACTGGAATCCCACAATGCCCTTGAAGGGGTACTCTAGGAACTGAAATCTAATACTCATAGTATCAACTGAAGACAAAACCTTTAACACAGGGACCTCTGGAGAACACTTAAGATTCAAACTGTAACATTCTGCTTCTGCAAATTGATTGATTGATTGATTGATTGATTGATTGATTGATTGATTGAGACAGAGTCTCACTTTGTAGTTCACGCTGGCTCTGAGCTCATTATGTAGCCCAAGCAAGCCTTGAATTCACAGCAATCCTCCTGCCTCTGCTTCCCAAGTGCTGGGATTACAGGCATAAGCCACCACACCCAACATCGTGGTATGTGGTTACTGTGGATCGAACATGGGTTCTTGCACTTGCAAGGCAGACACAGGGACAAGTAAGCTAAATCCCTGGCCCTGCTTCTGCACTTTAAAGTTTCCAAATTCCAAAATCTTAGTTTTTCTAGTGTCGCCCAAAATCCAAATTCAATCTTTTCCTTGAAATTCAAGGATAACTCTGTCATGGATCCCTGTAAAAGCCAAAAAGTATTTTGCAAATTTCTAAGATATTGTGCTGAGATGGGTGTAGATAAAACTTTTTTTTTCCCCCCAAAAAAAAAGAACAGGAATAGAAAGAAGCAATCAGGTTAAAACAAAACTCATGCAAGGAAGGAAATATTAAATCATAATTCTCCACATTCAGTGTCTGGGGCCCATTATAGCAGCATATCCTAGACTACCAAGGATCTTGACAGCCTCACCCCGTAGGTGTTTACTGGTTACAACTCACATGCCCAGTCACTGGGTTAACTCTTTTTTGCTCCCTTCAGCAACACTCGGCAAGTGTCACACATAGCTTCCATGTATTTATTTCTCCGGTTCCTTTTGCAGCTTCAACTTCACTCTCACATTTCCTCAAGGGAAGATGTTTGCAGGGACTCTGGCCCCATTTCTTCTTGAATTCTTCAGCTTTTCCCTGAAATGTCGCTGGAAGGCACCATGAATCCATAATT
>PVIC010012601.1:0-16127 GCA_004025085.1 Thryonomys swinderianus
GCCTTGCATCATAGGGCCATGGATCAGAGGCACCGAACAGTCAAGAGAGGAAAAGGACAAGTCCAGGTGCCAGGGCATGGGTACTTGTGTTGTCTTCTTCTTGAAGACAGATGCTTTCCACATTTCACACTTACTGCGCCAAGTGCCATTATTACCCCTGGAGTTTCCTCAGTATAGAGCTCTGGATAACGTTTCAGCACAGTGGAAAAGGCATCTGGCTAACGACTCTACCACCTTGCACTGGTGCCTGGCTTGTGAAGCTAACTGCAAGTTAAATGCTCCTGGACTCTGAGGTTGTGCCAGGCACTGTGCTGGGTGCTTCTTCGATGCAACCTCATTCACTTGCATGACAGCTTTTTGTGGTATGCCCTATTCCATTTTGCAGATAAGAAACTAATGCTCAGAAGAAGGCATGGGAACCTGGTTTATTGGACCCTCCTGATTTTCTCACTGGTCTGGCTCACAGAAAGCATGAGGCCTAACAAAATCTTTGCTTTCGAAATAGCTCAACAATTCCAGTCAAAGCTTCTAGGAATAAGGAAAGGTAGAGCTTCTCTGTGAGATCCTGAGCTCACTTCTGAAACACTCCTTTCTTTCCTAGCACTATTCTTTTCCCTTCTCTTCCCCATTCCTGGGAGTCAAGATTGGGGTCCTGTGCTGCATGGCAAAGGTGCCATAATCCTTCCTGGTAAAGACAGGTGGCAGCACCTTTTGCGTCCTACATGGTTGTTTTTAGAATGGGCCCCATTCAGACTCCTGCCGAGTACTGTTATCATTTTCAGCTGGGAGTCAGTGAAGCTGTATAATCTTGATCTTAGTTATGTTCGAAACCAGGATGCAGTACGTTCTTAAGCACTCAACTTTTGCTGCTCCTGCCCACGTATTCTAGTGGTACGTGGAGAAGACCGTGGATCCGAAGACTTTCCTACCTTAGTTCTACAGACATTATGGGCTGGATACTTCTTGGCTGGGGACAGGACAGTCGGCAGCATCCCTGATTTCTACCTGTGATGGATTAAAATGTCTCTAGACACCATCAAATGTCCCCAAGGGAAACAAAATTTTTCCCAGCCAAGTGGGTGTTAAAATCTGACCAGCAGCATAGTCTGACCGTAAAGGCTGTCTTGTTATAGGCATCACCTTCCTCCCCTCCTTCGGGGGACACACCATCCCCCTGGGGCCCATGTCACGGAGCTGATCCCGCTTGGCTTGGGAGGTAGGTGGAAGTGAGAGACATGGAAGGAGTGAGTGAAGAGAAGAAACAAGAAAAGACAATAGAAAAGCTTTTAGAAATCAGAAAGGTTTATTTAGCAAAAGCCACTAGACTAGTGACAACGTTGAAGGAGTTAAGTGCACTTACATTAACAGAATCTTTTCCCAGAGAGTTGATCCAACAGAGTTAATGACACAACAGTTTTTGGAAGTACAGGGCTGGAGGGTAGGAGGGTAGGAGGAAGCAGTCAAGCAAAGAGTAAATAAAGCAATACAATTCCTAAACAAGATCAGTTGAGAGAAGTGAGCTAAGAAGAGGTTTTACAGACATCACTGATACAGCAGGGATATAAGGAATGCAAGTTTCAGTCCCCATACACGGTCCATCCTGTGCAGAGAAATTCTTTCCTGGCTCTGCAACTGTGAGACCTTGTATGACCAAGAGTCTGTTGGCACCTGAAGCAGGCTAGGGCAGGCACCGGTAAGGGAAGGGCCCCTGGTGTCCACATGTTCCCCACGTAGGACAGAGTAGAAGGACAAATAAGAGGAAGGCAGGGTTGAGTTAGCAGAGCAAGAAGCAAGGAAGGAAGAGGACAGAGGGACATCGCTGGGAAATCAGGTCTGTAACATTCCCTTCCTTTCCTGACAGTTGGCCCCGAGGGAGGGTTGGTGGCTGGTGACTCTTCCAAGCTCCTACATCTGTCCTTGGCCTCCCATCTCCATACACCGAGTGTGCATGCATTTGGGTCACCTTGGGGAGGGTGCCATACATGAACAACTACTCCAGAGAGGGCCGGAATCAGGGAAAGTTTAGGTTGAGGCAGGTGGAAACCAAGGGCAGAAGTCTTGACCAGGGCCCAGCTTAACATCCTATGTAACTAGTCTTTCTGTTTTCTTCATCTGGCCTCCATTTTATTTCTCCTTTCCCTTTGCAAGCTTTTCAAGACCAGTTAGAAACTGTCCTCCCTGTCTACTCCCTGACCACATCCATACAAGACTCCTCTGGTCACAGTTCATTCCTCTAGTCCACTGGCCTCTGATTCCATCCTTAACTCCTGCTTGCAGGTGGGAGGGCACAAGAAAACAGGCCTTCTACTCCCCTGACACTCAAAAACCTGATGGTCTCAAAGGTTCCAGACTCAAGGCCCTGGGTTAGGATTTCTTCCGCTGAGTAGGCTCAGCCAAACTGGATTCCTGATGCCTGTTCCTTTAGTTCCGTGAATCTCACATTCCTGGTTCTTCCTTCCCTGTGAGTCTGGACCTATTTCCAATGTTTAATTAGAAATTGTAACCAGCTGAGCCACGCCTCTCCAACTAAATGCATGTTAGGAAAAGGACACAAATTTATTATTGATTTAATCACCCCAAAGATCTCCTTTCTTTTTAGTCACTTCTCATAAGCCTACAAACATAACCTTCCTTACCTTTCCTTACACACACACACACACACACACACACACACACACACACACACCCACACCACTGCATCCTATTTCCAAGAACATACTTATCCTCTGGGGAAGGCGAATGGAAAGCTGCATTTATTTTAAGTTGGACTTCCTGGTCTGGAAGAAATCCAAGCATGGCTATATGAGGGCAGCACTTACATTTGTATCAGTTCCAAAGCAAAGCTGGGGTTAGAAACTCCATTTGGTGCGACTACATCTTCATCAGTAGGCCTTCTAATATACTAACACTGCAGGCCGGTCTGTAGTGTGTGGTCTAGGAGAAAGACTGTACCTCTAAAGGTAACACTCAGGCATATCTCAGCTTTCTCTTCTGGCATCTGTGAATCTACTAACAGCCACTTATGGCCTCATGGTGGCAAAAGGGAGCTTTACTTCATAGGCCCCACCAGCCTGTTACCAAGTGGACATCCACAGGCCAGTCCTAGAATAGGAGATAAAGAATTGCACACGCACTTTGCACAGGTGTGCTCAAGGTACACACCCAGAGAGGGGCGGGGGTGGCTCTACTGTGGTCTCAAAGTGGCAGTGATTCTTGAAGAGTAGACAAAAGTAGTCTCAACTATCAGCTTCTGTCCAATTTTGTTTTGTTTTGCAGTAGAAACCGATCACTACCGCTCGGTGGAGGGGGTGGGGGCAGGGGGGGAAGCAAGGGGTGCTGGGTCTCTGAGCTTTTGGAGCCCAAACGCTGTAAAAGGTCTGGCACAGGCCCCGGGGCAGGAGCCGCGGGAGGCAGGGACTTCCGGCCCTCTGTTTACCGGAGCCGGTCTGCAGGCAGGGGCGGGAGGTGGGCAGGGCGGGGCTTCCAAACTGAAAAATCACACCTAAGAGACTGGCAGCCAACAGGGTGTCTTAACTGATCCTGGGCTCTCACAGCACGACCCGAACGCGTTAATGCTCTCACACTCCCTCCCAACCAACTTCCCGGCAGAGAAAACTTAACGTCCAGTTTCCTGCAACAGTTTATCCACCGCAACTGTGACACTCCCAATCCGTACTCACACTATAAGCACCAGCCTGGCTCTTGCAGCCCGGAACATTCAACCTCTACAATCTCAGCAGGGTGTGGAGAAGGGATTCCTTCTCCTCAGGGCAGGGGAGGGTTAGGCAACTGGCAGCATCCTGATGTCTAGAAACAATACCTACCGGAGAAGGTACCGATGGCTTCCCTTTACGTTTGGGACCCTGCGGGTCAAGTGACGGAGCGGAGTCTGACAGCGCAGCAGGTAAGGCGGGGTGTTCCAGCAGACTAGTGATATGGAAGGGGAGGGGACCTTTCCCCAAAGCCACGGCCCCAGGAGGGCTCTGCTTCCACCACTTTTTCACCTCTGGGAGTCCAGTTTCCTCCCCCATTTCCTTCCAGTGTTCCACCCTCGACACCCTCGGAAGCCTCCAGCTCTCTCCGGGCTCCTGGGTATTGTCCCAGCAGCACACTTTCCCTGGACGACCCTACCCGGGCAGCAGCCCGACACAGCCCCCGGCACCTGGCGGTGTCTCCTCGCCCCGCATCTACACGGCGATCTCATCATCCAGGCTGTCGCCCAGCTCCTGCCTGGGCAGGACATTCAGCAGGCGAGGCAGCTCCTCCTGGGACCACGAGTCACGCTCCTCGCTCTCGTCTGTGTTGGACTCGTACTCGGAGGCGATGCCTGACTCTCGGAACTTGAGGAGCTCCAGGCCCCCCAAGAGAGGCTCCCCCTGGGCCGGGGGCGGGGTGTCCTCGCAAGGGAGGAACCGGAAACACTCCAGCTTCACCAAGCAGTCGCGCCTACCTAAGGGGCTGCCCGCAGGGGGCGCAAAGTCAGCCAGGCCCGCGCCCAGGGGCGGCGGAGAGTGCAGGTCCTGAGGCTTAGGGGTTGTGGGATCACAGAGCACAGGCAGGGCTCCCGAGCGGAAGGTGATCTCCAGCAAGCTGTCCTGCGAGCCCACTGTGGGAAGACAAGAGGAAGGGGCGAAGTCAGGCAAGGTTCTCTTCTGGATAGCCAGCGGGCTGCGCGGGGCGGTCGGTTGAGTGCAGCGCGCACAAGGCCCAGTTTGAGTTCCCAGCATCACCAAACAGAAAGAAATTAAAAATGCCGGGCAAGGGCCCTTGCTGTTCAGCCTCCCCGCAACCCACCAGGGTTTACTGCACCGGACCGCCACCCCAGCCACGAGCTATGGGAGCACCTTGAGCACGTGATGGTTTGGGAGGATACTGAATGCCTTGCCTGGAGTTTGTGGTGGGAGAAGGGTACCAGCCCAGTGTCAGCCTCTGGGAGGCTGAGGCAGGAGGGTCCCGAGTTCAAGCCTAGGGATTTAGTGAGACCTTGTCTCAAAAAACAAAACGAAAGAACTGGGAATGTAGCTCAGTGCAGAGGCAACAGCCTCAGGATAGGAAAAATATTTGATAACTTTTTTATAAATTGGTACTAGCTAGGACATAGCAGAACCTCCACAAACAAACCTTTGGACAAGGCCAAAACACACACAGAATGGTGAAGTAGCTATCAGCCTTAGGCCTTTTCCAAAATATAGATTCCCTTCCCTGCCTCAGGCCTACTGATGAGAAGCCTCTGGGCCCGACGGAGTGATACACATCTTTTTTTTTTTTTTTTTTTAAAGCCTGTGAATTAGTTTGGGAGAATACTGGTGTAGAGAGAAAAACATTTGCTTTGCTTTGCAGTTACAGCTGGCTGTGAATCTTGGCTCCACCTATGTGACCGTGAGCTAGTTACTTAGCCTGTTTCCTTATCTGTGAAATGGTATAACATCTATCACTATAGGGGTTAAAGGAGTTCATATGTATACAGATACTCTATCACAGTTTCTGCCATGTAGGTGACCAGTGGATGTTTGCCGGCCCACCACCGCCCAGACTCTGAGGATGCGTAGAGCCTGTGGATGAGCTCCGGACAGCAGGAGACACCCCACCTCCCACTGCGTTCCCAGCCTGCAGACAGCCGCGCACACAGGCGGCCTCCACCCCTGAGCAGCAGCGCGGTCTGGCTGTAGTGACTTGCTGCACAGCTATCACCCTTTTCTGTGCAACAGAGTCATGAAACACGTAGTGCAGGGAGTCACTTCCAAGCAGTCGAGATCTGCCCCAGAGGGGAAGACACCCAGTGGGTGTTCCATGTATTTTGATTGGGAAGGCCCTCTGAGACAGAAATGGGCTGCCTTCGGATGTCCAATGTGTGAGAGCCTGTCAGTGGACACCGGGTGAGCCCATGACAGTGACTTCTGGGGACACCAACAGCCAGGGCTGGGTGTGAGGTTAGAAGACAGCTAAGGTCTACTTCGGCCCTCGGCGCCGTGACTCATGGTGTACACAGACAGAGCAAACAAAGGACCTGTGTTCACACGGGCAGGGTCAGGGGGTCCGAGAAAGCACCCCAAAGCCCTTGGAGAGTAATGTTTGTTTCCCAGACGCCCATGCAGGACTTACTGGCGTTCTGTCCCGACAGCTTCAGCTCCAGCTCCTGAACCTGCTTGACCAGCAGAGAGATGTGCTGGAGCATGTCCTTGTTCTGCAGCAGGAGCTGGTGCACGCGAGCCTGGGCCTCCAGCCGTGCCGCGGCCTCCGCAGCCAGCTGGTCCTTCAGCAAGTGAACCTGCAGAGACGAGGGTCCAGGAGGACAGAGGGAGACAGGACAGAGAGGAGAGAAGGGCAGGAATGCAAATGAGGAGGATTCCCATCATGGAGGGACCAGAGATGCCTCTCATTCAACTCCAGGCGAAGACTCACACAGCAGAGTGGACACCTGGGCTTGTGGCTCTGGAGCGGGAGCCCATGGGATGCCACTCAGATACCACTCTGCATCCCATGCCAAGAGGCAGAGACAGCAAATGGGCACCTCGCACACCGCCCTCCAACCCTACTGTGGGAACTCCTTTAGCACCCACGCAGCACTGCTGTGTTGAGGGGCACTCCTGTCTCAGTTTTGCTCTTAAAAAACAGAAATTTAGAACAGTGTCACAGCCAATGCCCACATCAACTTTCCTTCACTATTACTGTATAGAAATAAGATGTGGATTAGGAAGCACAGGTGCTCCCAGCTGTAGACACCTGTAACCCCAGCATTCCGGGAGGCTGAGGTGGGAGGATCAGCTTGGGATCAGTTTGGGCAACTTAATAAGATCTTGTCTCAAAATGAAAAATTAAAAAAAAGGACAAGGGATATAGCTCACTAAAATATTTCTGCATTACAGAGCTGAGCACAATAAGGCCCATCTTACGTTTGTGGTGCTGGCTTCTCGGCCTGAGCAGAGGACATTTTCTTGGACCAAAAACGTGGTATGGACCAGGGTGCAGGGACATGATGGATAGGATGTGAAGTAGAGAAGAAAGATGGTGGAAGGGGGTCACATTAGCTGGTTCTCTGGCTCAGACAATAAATGTTCTAGATACCTAAAGATCAGTGTGCTCTACAAGTCACCCGTCAGGGACCATCTTACTGAGTCTGACTGAGGCACCTAGTGGCTGCCATACCTGGTCCCGCAGGAGCCCATATTAGGGGAGTTACGCTCTTAGGCTCAGGGGCTGCTTCCTTCTGTAGCCAAAGGTGGGGAATGACCTTGCAGTTAGCTCAGCTACTAACCCAGTGGAGCCACTAATGAGATCAGCTGCCACTTTCTATTACCAACTGCCCCAGGGTAGGATGATTGTTCCCCCAGGGAGATGCTGCTTGAGGAATATAAAGTAATTCTGTCCTCCAAAAAGCACTGGTGAGGACAGAATTGGCCTTTTGGTCAAGATGTCAGCCTCTTCACTGTTTCTTATAAATTGAAGAAAGATCTGGAGAGGGGCAGGGAACAGAAAAAGATTTAATTTGGGTGTAAGCTGGTGGGAGGCTATTCAACATTTATCTTCCTTGGAAATTGAGAAGTGGAGATATTTTATCCGGGAGTTCCCCAGATCCTACTGACTCAGGGAACACAGCAGTTGCTGAGGAAGCCCCAGAGGGGCCTGCTCAGGAAGGGCCCAGTCAGTCCTTCATCTGCTTGTAAAACTAAGACAGCAATGAACAGAATCTATTAAACAAGTAGGATTGTTAATTATTCATTTTCTGTTTTTCTTGGAAACAGAAATGTCAGGCAGAAATGTGGAGCCAACCTTTCCAAGGATGTAAACAAAAAGCAGAGAATCTTGTATACCACCAGCTGGGGTCTCTCAAGGGCCCAGTACTTATACTCTTCAGGCTCAAGTCCCCGACCCTTAACCTGAACATCCCAACACAAAAGGACACTCAATAGCACCAGACCAGCAGCTGTCATGCTGGAGTCTGCTGGTTTCTCCCTAGGCCACTGTAGCTTGGGCCCCAGTTTCTCCACCTGTCACCTGACAGGGCTGTGTGGGGGCTCAGAGTCAATTCCAGGTGCAGCCAGGCACGGTGATCACTACCAGAGGCCACTTGCTAACGATTCATTGAAGAGAAGTCTCCAGTCCCCCACTGTGAAATCGGAGAATTACACTTGAAGATGAAGGAACTTGAGTGGTTCCTTCTTAAAGAAGCCAGAGAGAAAAAGAAGGAAGCTTCTTTTATAGGCATCAAAGTTCCAACAGTAGAATGCTATCAACATATAAAGAGACCCTTGAATCCAATCACAAATCTACTGGCACTAAATGCCTTGAGAAAATTCTCCTGAGTTTGAGTGCTCCTCGTTCCAGGTTACATAAGAATTTTACCTCTCCAAATGCAGTGACAGCATTTCAAGTATTTTCAGACCCTGTGAATGTGGAAAGTACATCCCGATGCCACTGTCCAAAACTTATGCTAATGAGTCCTGGTCCTTCCGCACCTGTCAAAAGTGGCACCAATCATCAGGCTCAAACCGCTGTTGTGAAAGCCAGTGGTACAAGAGAACCCAAACCAGGGCAAGGGGAGAGAAAACGGCCTGGACCTCTTTCAACTGTGAGGTGAATGTGTACTTGGACTTGAAGCCCTGAAATGAGGCACCCTTGCTCCCAGCCTATGTCGTGGCTTTGTGCTATGTTTCTCCATTTATAGGACAGGAGTAGAAGGCACAACCCCCTCCATGCCAGATGGGATCTTCATTTGTATTTAGAATGCTGCTTTTCCTTCAAAGAAACACCTTTCCTAAAAGGAAAGCATATTAATTTCTGCAAAGGCGTGTGTTAGTGTCTCCTTTCTAGAGCTGTGTTGTATTTGGCAATGACTGTTCCACTCCCAAACCAAGTTAAGGCACAGCACAACATGACCAGGTACCCAGGCCACCCTTGGCGCTGGAGTCCATTTTCTGCACCCTGGCCATAGCACGGCCCACATCAGTTCAACCTTGTACCCTCCAGCTTTGTGCCACTTCCCACAATCCTGACACCCACCCTCAACCCACCCAGCAACATCAGACCATTCATTCTGCAGCCTACTTGCCTGGACTCCAGCTCCTCCATCACAAGTGGGGGCAGGGCCAGGCTGAAGTTAGGGAGCAGTGGGCACGTGGAAATGGCAGTGGAGAGAACCAGAGCGATTTGCCCACACACACACCAGACACATAAGCAGAGGCAGGCGGCGCGGGCGCTGTCTCAGCATGCATGTGGCAGGGATGTGGGCAGTGCACACCAGGGTGCCAGGGACTGGGAGAGGCCACAGGAACAGGTAGCTAAATCTAGGGCCTATGGTGGGGACGTGAAGCATTTTCAACACTGTTCCTCTAGCTAGCTATAGCACACACAGTGGCAAAGCAGATAGCCAATTACTTGTTCCTAAACAAGTGGAAGTGGCAGCAGGTAGAAGGAAAATCTTTAAATAGCAATAATGAGCCACACTAACATTTTCCCATGAGCTTGGCCAGGAATCGGCAAACTGTGAACAGATGTGGTCTACTTAATTGTCACCAGTCAGCTCAGATCCATTCGGGAGCCAGGTAGGCCCAGCACAGAGCCATGCAGGCACAGCGGCATCCCAGCTTGGATTCAAGGCATGGCTCAAGTCTAATTCACAACTTTGAACTTCAGGTCTATCCAAAAGCAAGAAGCTTGTGCAGCCAGGCAGGCCTCATGCTGGGTTGGGAGAGCAGGTCAGAGGGACTTGGATAAATTACTATTTACATACTGACGTTTAATCTGGAAATACTTAAAGAGTTAGCTGAACACTTCCTTTGTCTCTGTACCTTTAAGTCCTGGGCAGGTCCCTTGAAGACCAGCTCTGAGCAAATTGAGGGTGAGGCTGGGAGAGGTCCTGAGAGCTTAGACCAAGGCAGAAGAGACCCAAGTCTGCTCCCAGTGGCAACTGCAGAAGGACCCTGGCTTGTGAGAGCGTATGGGGCAGAGAACATAAATACTGTAACAAGTGACTCCAAGACTACCCCTGTCTGCAGAAACTGGGGCTTATCCTTAGACTTTAACAGGAGCAACATAGGAAAGCTTGGATGCTCAAAGAGAAAGGGAAAACATGTTCCTACCTGAAATGCTGAGGTCACAGTTTTCCTCACTGAAATTCTGAGGTCTGCTGGTAGTTTAATGAAGAAAGAAACTTTACTTTTTGCTGGCAGGGGAGTCTGACAGGACAAGCCCAGTCTGACCTCATCGTGGAAACGGGAGTCAGTCCTGCTCTGGCAGAGAAGCCAGAGAAGCTGTAGTTGGTTTACTTCAAATGTCTCAGACGTGCTAAGATGATCTATTAACCACCTACATATCTTACTTGATTGTTTTACTCAAGGATATGGATACTAATTAAAAAAATAAAGAGGCCCTTGGGTCAAATCCTACAAAAAGGGTGGAAGAAAGAGCATGCAAAGAAACCTCTAACTGAAGGCTGGCTTAAGACTGAATCCACCTGTAAGAAAACCAGCTGAGGGACAAGACTCTGTCTACAAAGCAAGATGCAGAGAGAAAGGAGGTGGGGTGAGGCTCACTGACAAGGACACCACAGAGGACAAGAGGAGTATGTTCAGGAAGCTGTCAGATGACCTCAAGGTGCTGTCTAAGCTGAAGATCCTGGAAACCTACCGCTCTACCAAAGTCAGAATGTAGATGCTCGATGGTGGCTCTTTGGTGGCCTTCCATCGTGTTGCTGCTTGAACCCAGAGGCAAGCAGGGCTCTGCCAGCTCCATCCAACAGATCCTGAAGGAACGACAGGCTAAGGTTCCTGCAGCAAACCCCAGACACCACACTGTGCCCTCCTCCCCAAGTCATTGTCTTCCAGGAGAGAGGGGGCTGGGCTGAGAAGGCCCTCAGAAACAGACACTTGATTCCACGCCAGAAAACCACAGACCACTCTAGGGCTGCATGCTGGCTGCGGCAGACCTTTGGTAATGTATGGGTCTTATTGCTTTGTATGTTCGGTGTTTTCTTCGATCGCCACAACACTCATGTGTGTTGATTATATATTTGCAAATGGTTTTTCTTAAATACTTAGCAATTATTCCAAGTTATCAGAAAGAAGCCCTTTCTGGTGATATAATATCATGAATATGCATCAAGCCTAGTCTTAGATAAATAATAATTACTTAGCAATTGATATGCTGTAAGAGAAAAGAATGACGAAGAACAAATTTCTATTCACTGGGACACTTTTGGAAGTGATGTGTCTCAGAAAAGACCCTTGGGGAGCACTCAGGCTTTGTGCTCCTGTCATCCATCACGCTAGGGAAGGGAAGGGGAATTCTCAGACTGGTGCACCATCATTAACCATAGGAAATGAGTTCTTTTGACAAAGAGGACTGATTTTTTTTCTCCAAATACAAGAAGATGCTAATGATATTCCCTCCTCTTTATTGCTGTCTGGGAAACATCTGCGAATCCTCCTAGAACACATTTTGGTCTCACAGTCAGAATTTCTTTCAAAGGCTCTAGATGCTTAGGAGGAATGTCTCACTGATTCACTTTCCTGAAACTGGGTGCCAAAGTCACCCATGAGGCTGGTGTCTGAGGCCCAGCCTGTGGACAAGGCTACGAGACCTCCTCGAGGCCTTCAAGTCACAGCAGATCTGGTCATAGCTAAGCTGTAGGACACTTCTTCAAGATGCCCCACTGATGGAAGGAACAGCTCTGCCTGGGGTACTCAGTCCCCCAGGAGCCAGAAGAGTAGTATGCAGATGATACGATGAAGATCAGCAAATACCTTCTGGAGAACTCTGCACCCTGAATCTCAGGATGCAGAAAACCCAAGCAGGCAGTCTGGCTAAGTGGATTTAGAAAGGCCTACAGCTGCCAGTCCTCCCATAAACTCTCGAAAGTCCTGAATGCTCCATTCTCTAATTACGTTCACCCACCCACTCAGGTGCCAAGCCTGCCTGACTCTGATCTCAGGAGTCAGACCATAAGTGGAATGAATATGCCTTTACCATTCCTCAGAGTTTGGGTAGAGACAAAGCTCAGACTTGGAAGTTCAAGGAAGATGCAGACTGCAATGCCCTCCACAGAGGAAACAGGAGGAATCTGTGCTAATCGCAGGAAGGGAAATCGGTGCATCTCTCTCTGTTGAGTAGCAGCAGCCCAACAAGCCTTCAGGGCACAAATATCACCTTGATTCAAGAGGTAAAGCCTAGTCTCACTATAGCTCAAATAATCTACCTAGATCTCTGTAAATTCAATCTCACTGTAATGAATTTCAAAGCTAGTAATACATGAGATACTGCCTGGAATAAGTAGGTCACAGGTGGAAGCTTGGATACCTGTTATGGACAAGGAGGTTGAAATGTCAGGACAGTAAGTACTCTTTGCAAAGACGTATGGCACAAATTTATACTTTTGGCTGTATTAATGTGGTATCTCATAGCCTCCTTTGTCATGACTCCCAGTGCATCCTTTCCCAACTCAGACAGCAGGAAGATAAGCAAAGAAAGGAGAGGGGAAATTGTGTGCGCCTTTTTCCTTGGTGAGTTCATGGCATTATCCAACACATCCAGCCAAGCCAGCCAAGCCCAGGTCAGAGCAGGGGATACATGAGAAACCAGAATGTGTCTTTCCATTTCACTTGCATCCCTATCTCACCCCAGCCCCTCCACTCCCCCATCTCCCAACAAGCAATGACCCGATAGCGTGAGTGATTCCTTACGGCTCCCTAGGTTTAAACCTGCCCTGAGCCCCTTGCTAGGGAAGGTGCGTCAAGCCCATGAGAGTGGGGCCTGTGAAGGAGGGAGGAGGCTGAGGAGAACCTGGGCCACAGCCACTTGTGTCTGCTGCTGCTGCTGCTGGAGGAGCTGCTGGAGGAGCTGCATCTGGTGGTGGGTGGACAGCGGGGTCCCAGTGCCCAATCCTGGTGGCTTTGAGGTTGAAGAGGGCAGCAGCATGCGGGGTGAGGCTGTCAGCATGGGATCCGGAGGGTGGGGTGAGACCTGAGGGGAAAGAGGAGGCAGGGTTAGGGTTAGGGTGACACTGGGGCAGGCCCACCTTTGTGACTCTGTACTTTTTGTGACACGCACATGGGCAGAGTGAGATGGCCCTCCCAGAACAGTGAGCTAGAGATAAGATGGAGGGGGCTCCAGGCAGGAAGCAGCGTCACTGCCCAAGTATGGCTCTCACAGCCAGAGAGGTGTATCTGACGTCACCAAGCCCACGTGACACGAGCCTGGTCGCTGCTCCCCTCCCGGCTCTACTCACCGCTCTGCCGCACTCTACTACTGAGTTCTTTGAGGTTCTAGACTTAGAAGAATCTATTTCTGCAAACATATCTTTCTACCATCCCACTACAAGGAAAAGGGGGGGGCAGCTCAAGCTGTTCCTCCATTCTGCCCTCGGGATGAGCTTCCCTCATCCAAGGCTTGAGAGGTGTCGAGTGAGTTGGGCAGCGGAGGAAGAGGCAGGGAGGGGAGCGGCTTCTGCCCTTGCCCATCTCTGCACAGCGCGAACCACCAAGTAGCTGCATCGAGACACAGAGCAGCGTCTGGTTCCACCTCCTGCCGGACACTTTCACTGAGGCCCCTCCAATGGCAGCTCGGGTGGCTCCAGCTTCGACGGCAGGTGATATATTTCATTTCTGTGGTTCTGTAGCTGTCCCTCCTCAGATCTGAGAGAGGACGGCCCCCAGGGATGGAGGGCCACTGTCCCTTGCAGAGGACTAACCAGGTATTGGCTGTGTTGCAGGGTGCCTGCCTCCGAAGCTGAGCAGCAGGAGGGCCTGAGGCTGAGGCTGATGGGGGCAGCAGGGACCCCTCTCAGAGGCAGCAGGGCCACCTGCGTGCAGATCACCCAGACGGGCCCTCCTGCTTACCTTGGAGTCCGAGTGGGAGCCTCCTTCCTTCCCTACAGCGTCCAGGTCTGTCACACCGCGGCTGAACTCCAGGATTTCGTTCCCCGGAAGTGGCACCTCCACCGCGTCGATGTCCGTCTCCTCCGCAGTAGCTGTGGAGACCCTCTCGGCTCCAGTGAGTTGGCGGCCTGTGAGAACAGGGAAGGGAAAGGCGATGTTCAAGAACCTTCCTTACACCTGAAATTTCATTTATGTCTACCCTAGAGATGCCACGGACTTCAAAGCGGTTTCACACACCTTTTCATTTAACCACATTAAACAACCTTTCTGGCCCAATGCGGTGTCCCCACTTTCAAAGCTTTTAAAAGCGCAGATGTAAAGGGAATCTCTGTGTGACCCTGGATGTGTCAGCTTTGCCAGGCTGGCACGTTTCTAGCCCCGAGGAGCGCGGGTTCTGGAAGAAGGATGCATATATGGTCATCACCTCCTCCCAGCTCACCAGTGGGGTGAGGCCCGCGAAACTGTGGTGTGTGGACATCTGCTGCTGCTAGACCCGGGAGGAGCTGCTGGCTAGGAGCAAAGACCTCATTCCCTTGGCTCAGCTTCGCAAACTACAGCGCAGGCTCCGTGTGAGGGGCAGGGCGGGATCTGAGACAGAGGAGAGAGGGCAGCGAACAGAACCCCTCCTAACAGGGACCGACTCCAGCCCTCAGATCCAAATGCATCCTCCGTGGGAGCAGGCACCAGAGAAGCCTGTGGGAAGGGGCTGGGTGGGAGGAGATGAATGGCTGCCTTTCCGTGCTCCTCAGCTAGGTTTTACTTCCCACTTTTCTTCCTCTCCTACATCCTTCATCACACACAAAGCATACTGCTCAGTATCAAACCAAAGTCTTAGTAGTTTTTCTCTTCACTCCTTGCTCCTCTCTCTGTCTTAGACTGTCTACAAGTTCCCGGATAGTTCCTGAGCATTTCACGGGAAATATTTTATTTCTCTATTTTGGTTTAGGTCCATCACTATTTACTTCAAAAGTGATTTTGTGAAAGTTTTCAGAGACCAAACACTAACTGAGGAACGGAGTTAGTTGGCTGCTGTAAACAAGAAACCCAGAGAGCTGAGACGTTAGTGCTGAATCCAGCCCAGGAACCAGGCCTCAGTCACGTGAGAGAAAGCCTGCCTTGCAGAACAAATGGTTCTAGGAATTCTTCCCATGCAAATCCACACCAGGCATCTGGGGAGACAGCCTGGTATTTCAAGTCATCGGCGAGCTTATTTTTCCTGCTGGCTATTCCAGGAACAGGGAAGACAGCCTGTTGAGGAGTACAAGGCATTTAACAGAAAGAATGTCCTTGACGTGGACTTTCCTGCTCTTTTGTGTGCCAGCAGGTGGGAAGCACGGAACAGCCTGTTCGCTTCCACACTCCTGACGACTGATCGGGGGTTGGCCCAGTTGGCAGAGACAAGGAACGGTGACCCTGGAGGACTGTGAGGAGGTAGATGGTGCTGAGAGCCGAGCATCTGGCCTTCTTGCCTGTCTAGGAATAATCAGGGTGAATGGGCATTCATCTGGGCAGGAGAGGTTTCCATCCACATCAGGTGGAGCTGGGTTCCTGTAGCTCCCTGTGTAGTTGGCACATGACATGAAACACCCCTGGCAACTCCTTTCCCTTCAGGACTCAAGGTCAGGGTTGTATCCTACTCATCTGTTTCCTAAGAATCGGACTCCAAGAAGGTGCCCATAAATAGCAACAGAAGAAACAGTGTTGTGACATGGGAGCCAGAGGGGCTAGGGCCGCACCACTGACTGGCTCCTTCAGCTTCCGTCAGATAAAGAAGGACATCTAGGATCCGCAACTGCCACAGCACCTATGAGCCTGAGGCACAAGAAAAGGCCTGAAAACCCTGGAAATTCTAGGGAATTTATGGAACAGGGCTTTACAGCTTCCAAACCATGACAAAGAGGACTACAACCACGATTAGGAGAGGGGCTCGCCAATGCTGCCTTCTCACTTATTTCAACTCTGTCTACCTGTTACATTAAACAGTAACTAGAAGTCATTAGATTACTGTTCATTTTATTTCTTTATTCAGTAAGCATTTATTAAGACACTGAACGTAAGTATTAATAAGCAAAATCTGTGCTTTTAGTGCTTTCTAGCTTCATAGGGGAAACAGATGTAAGCCACAGCTGTGACCTGAGGTGAAGTTATCTCTGAAAGAGAGACCGAAGGTTCAGGATAACAGAGACACACCTAACAGGTGGGGGTTCAAGGCACGGTGCAGAGGACAAACGACTCCTGAAGGAGGCAAGTCAGTTA
>PVIC010012601.1:16227-39509 GCA_004025085.1 Thryonomys swinderianus
GTGTATTAAGAGCCAAAAGGAGACGTCATTATGTTGCTGGGTATGTGTTACTGACTGCATGTTTGTATCCACCTAAATTCATACAATGAAGCCCAAACTCCCCATGACAGTATTTGGTGGGGGCTTTGGCAGGTAATTAGATCACCACAGTGGGACCCACACGATGAGATTGGTGCCCTTGTAAAAGGAAACAGCAGGACGGTAGCTGTGCAAGCCATAAAGTGCCCCTCACTAGGAAGTGAATGGGGTAGCACTGTGAGTTTGGACTTAGCCTTCAAGACTGAGAAATAAATGTCTGTTGCTTAAGTTATGCAGGGTGTTGCATGACAGCCATAAAAAGTACATGAATGGAGATTTCAGGAAAAAGTTTATTGTGGAGATAGATATTTGTAAAAACCACGGGAGTCAGAAAAGAGCCCAGGGACTGAGTCTAGGAGAAACTTCTACATTGAGAGGGAGAGGCAAAAGAGGAACCTGCAAAGTTTCCTGAAAAGCAGCTAGCAGAGGAAAAAAGGAAGGAGTGTGAGGGTGGGGGTCCCCACAAACTGTAGAAGATGAGTACCTCTTTTCCAGGGCTAGTCCATAGAGAAAGGATGGCATTTCCCTGACTTTAGCTGGGAGTTTCAGGAAGAGCTGGGAGGGAAAAACAGGGCAGATCATTGGAGGCTTAAGAAGTAACGGTAAGAATGGACGGAAAAGGAGGAGGCAGGCATTGAGTATAGGTGAGTCTGCAGGAAAAGTGACTATCAAGGAAAGAAGGTTACAATATCACAGGCTAGAAAGAGACATGTGAACAAGGAAGGTTTGAGTTTTGTTGTCTTTAAGATAAAAAGACTTGACCGTATACGTACCTTCAGTGGATGGAAAGATCAGGCCCAGTAGGAGATGCAGGGAGAGATGGAGGAGCACGAGACACCTTGAGGGCTGGGAAGGAATGAAATGGGCAGAGCACAGAAGCAGGTCAAGGGTCAGCCCTGGACTAGCGGCTGCCATTCAGTGAGAAGGAAGCTGGGGCAAGGAGAAGCGCTGCTGAGGGACAAAGTGGTCCAATTTGGGCATCACAAACATGTCAACAGATCATTGCGTATATGGGAGTTTTCCTCAGTGGTGTTCAGCACTACAAGGTTACAGCAAATGCAGAATTGTGCTTTGACCAGGTGCTGAAATGGACAAAAACCCAAGGGGTTATCAGTTCAGTCCAAAAGTGCCTGATATGGCCATGTTTTACCTTAAAACTGTAATAGTAACTGGCCAAACTTAAGTGGAGCTTGCTTTGTTCCAGATGTACTAATTCATTTATCATAACCATGCTAAGTGACCGATAGGGAAACTGAGTCACATAGCGATGAGGTCTGAGTGGGGAGCCAGACACTGGTCTTCTGGATCCAGGACTGGTCCTTTAACCTCGACATTATCCTGCCTTCCACACTTAGTCCCACCTACCCTCACTTACCCTGCTTTGTTTTCTTCACTGCTAATCTGATCTTGCTTGTCTACCTTGGTAACATTCTGCACCTCAACTTTGAATGTGGGCTTCATACTGTCTTAGTATCTGAATCAGCCTGGCACTGATAAACATCTGTTGAATAAAGGAAGAGACTAAAGTTAAGGTGCTAAAAATGGGGAGCAAGGCCATGGTGACCTGAGATCCCAGAGCAGTTGTGAGAGACCAGAAATGTGTAGGAGGTCAATGGGCCTCGCTACATGGACTATCCGGGTGTAATAGGAGCAGCATAAACTATTACCCATCAAGTGCTCAGTGTCTAGAAGAAGAGTTTCTATTTTGTAATTTTTATTGGACATAGTCTATATTTAAAGCAGAACATAATGTTTGGTACACTTACACATAGTGAAATGATTACTGTAGTTAAGCAACATTCATATATCCATCATCTCATTGTTTACCCTTTTTTTCTTAGATGTAAATCTAAAATAAAAAGTTGAATACATAGAAAAAGAGAATAAAAGGATGGTTCCTGGGGTGGGGATGGGAGAGGAAAAGGAGATGGATGTGAAAGGATCCAGATGTGAGGGATAAATAACTCTAGAAATATAATATACATCATGAGAACCATAGTTAGTGAGATGATACTGTGTTCAGATTTTTGCTGAGAGTAGCAGGTACTTCCCACCCCAGACAGACAGACAGACAGACAGACAGACAGACAGACAGACACACACACACACACACACTCACGAGCTTATCCACAAGAACCTCTATCCCCCTTTTAAGTTTCAAGGCCTTGCACGTCTTGCACATGCAGCACCGTGTCCTGCCTCCAAGGGAACAGGCTCTCTCCCAGGAACCCTCTCCAGGAAGGGTCAGAGAAACAGCACAGGACAGGGGCAGCTGTCCCACCTGGCTCTGAGCTCCAGGCTGGCCAAGGGCAGCCGCTGCCAAAAACCAGAAAAGATAAACCTCCCCCAGGGTAGGGAACAGTAGAAAGAATGGGGGAGAAAAGACAGGCAGGGGAGAGAGAGGGGAGGCACACACGATGAAAGTGAATCACGTCATTAAAAGTCCCGCTGAAAGTCAGGCGGGAAAGCGCTGACAGACATCAAAGCAGACAGCGAGGCTTAGCCTGGTGCTTGTGCTTTCCAAATCCCAAGAGTAAACAAGTTTCCTCTGCACAAGAAAGGGCTTCCTACCATGGCAGGGAGCAGCTCCCCTGGAAAGATAAACATGCTAAATGAAAAGCTTGCAAATACGGAAGCCAGATTCTTGTCAAAAATTGTGGACCAATAGTTTTCTGGACCCTTACCGTGCCTCATTACAAAGGAAAATCCTGGTGGAGTTAATAAATGCTCCCTGGGGAAGCATTTATGAAAAGAAGTAACATGTTCCTAGCCATTTACAGATGGTGAAAAAGTGAGAGAGCCGATGGAAAGGAAACGCCAGCAGGACAAGCTGCAGTAAGCAGCTTTCTGGAAGAGAAAGCAGTTTGAACCCCAGAGCCAAGCGGTCACCTCAACTGCTAGTACTCAGATCTGCTCAGCCAGGCATGACACAGCAACCAGAGGGTGTCACATCCATCACTTCCCTTGGACCTGTCCTAACATAAGTGACGGTACTTCAGAGATGTCCCCATCCCCTCCGCTCACTGTACAGACGAGGTCATGTGTTGTAGAGTCAGCCCTGGAACCTGAGACAAACAGCTTCCACTCATGGAAGACATAATAGATGCCAGGCCCATGCCCATTGACTTGAATGTTCTCACCACACCCTAAAAAAGGAGAAACAAAGTCCAGAGACAGCAAGGAGCTTGCTGAGGTCCTGTCAGCTGACACGTGGAAGGGTCAGAATTCAAGTTCGGTCATCTGTGTTTCTAGGGCACCACCCAGCTCTCTGTCACAGTGCCCGCCCCCCTTCACCTATCATCGGTGCCACCTGGGCAAGGCCACTGCAAACCCAGGTATCTGGCCAAGTGTCCTGCTGGAGGTTGTTGTGATAGTTTTATAGATGCAACTAACATGTAAATCAGCAGACTGTGAGTCCAGCTAATTGGCTGCTATTATGAGGGTGGACTTATCTCATCAGCTGAAGTTCTGAACAGAACAAAGTCCAACTTTCCTAGAGGAAAGGGGAATTCTGACTCAAACCAAGTCTTCTCTCCTCTGTAGACCCCAACCTGCAAACTTTTGATTCATTAACATTCTATAGTCATGTTACTCAATTCTTTAGAACAAATCTCCCTTGTAGGGGGAGACTGTCTCACTCCCAAGCCTCATCATCTCTACAGGGGCAGCCCAGAGTCTTGCTTCCCGCAGCAGGCCACTCCCTATGACAGATTGCCAGTATGCATTAGTGCCACCAACCCAGGCTCGATCTTCCAGAGACACACGCGGTGCCTATTTGACACCAAAACTTTGAATATGCTATCCTGCTCCTGACAGGCTTTCGATGCTGCAAGGTGTTTCTACATGTAGAATAACAGTTACATTCTTCTTAGGGAGTGTATATGAAATACACCTAGTAGCTGAGTCTCATGTATAATAATGTGATTTGAGAAATTATCTCACAAAAGCTAATTGAAAGGAAAGTAGACACAATTGGAGGACCCGTTAGCTCCATGGTGACCACTTGTCATGGCCAGAGTATGCAGTAGTGGTCTCCCGTTGAGCCACTGTCACCATGGACACCTTCCTGTGGGTGCTGTGTTCAGCTTCTGGTCTCTCCCTCAGTGCTGTCACCTCCATTCTGCTGACTTCCCCATCCCAAGTGGCATCATTCTTTATCAGCAAGGCTGCTAAAGGTCACTTCCTGTTGGAATCTACCCTCAATCTCCATGCTCATCTCAGCACAGAGTAAGCACTTAATAAATATTTGTGACAATGACTAACACACCTGCACTCATGGCATTACTTACTGACTGTGTTTGCCACTTTGTTCAACACGTACATACTGTGCCAGGAAGTTCCTGCCCTCCCAGAACTCATGTGCCATTAAAGATAGAAGATGCTGTAAATCTGGTACAAAGAGGGTTGAATGCTAATGTCAGTATCAATGGCCAGGAAGGAAGGGACCCAGACCAACAAATGAAAGAGTGTCAGAATTTTCTAGGAGGCAAGGGGAAGAGAAGACAAGAGGAGCTGGAAAGCAGGCTTCCCAGAAGACCTAAGGCTGGCTCTGCAGGACGAGCTGGATCTCTGCGTGAAGGTGAATGCAGGGACCCTTGGCAGAGGGAACTGCTTTAAGAAGGCTAGCAAATATGTGACATATTTGGGGCAGGAAGGAGCTCACGGTACACAGAGAGGAGTCAGGGAAGTAGGGCAGAAAGAAAAGTGTATGTGATCCCTGTTGGAAGGCCTGCCAACTCCCCAGAGAGAATCTTCCACAGCACCCCAGGAAATCGTGACAACCCACCCACCCAGCAGATGGCTGCACAGGAGAGAGGGGCTTCTGCTGCAGGAGGGAGGTCAGACCTATCCCCTGGTATCATGAACCATACACAGCAGTTTTCTTCAGAGGGCAAACCCAAACTTGGCATGGGGTGCATACCTGTAATCCCAGCACTTTGGGAGCATTGAGGCAAGAGGATTACAAGTTTGAGCTCACTCTGAGCAGTTTGGTGAGTAGTTCAGTGTAAAGGCCATGGGTTCAGTCCCCAGGGGTAGACTGTTGGGGACAATCCTATTTGGGAGAAATGATTGTATAGTCGGACTATGACTGGGCTGAGCTTTCCTGCCTGCAGACCAGTTATGAAATATCCAGACTTGAGGACTTCACTCTTTATCTTTACCTCCAGGAACAACAAAGACCCCAATAGTAACTGGTGCTGTGATGCTTCAGGGCAGAACTACATCAGGACCTTCATCTACGTAATTCCTCATTGTTCTAGGATGTAAAAACGTGCTGCCCTCTGAGTGACATGTTACATTCCTTGCTCCTAATGGACTGAATAAAAGGTGTAGCAAGCTCAGGTCTGTCAGTTTTGCTAGTCAGAGTAGCATAGATCAGGCCCAAGCTCAGCTTCTTCTCTAAGCCTCATTTCTGCCTATATATTATTTTGCCTTGTGCTGCTGGACTCACAGGAGACTAGAACTTAACTGCAAATGTTCTCATTACATCCCTTTCCCCTGTTCCCTACAGTAGACCACTTATCTACCATACAGCACTAACAAAGAAATAGAAACAAAGCCAAAAGCAAAAACACCCAGATCTCTCTGGGGAGCAACTGAGCAGGGGATTCTGATTAGGTACTTAAAGATAGGTCAGTCTCCTCTGACTGAAATTCTGTGATACAAGCAATGTCTACATGGTCAGCTCTGGGCTCCTCCCTGTGTCCAGCCCCTTTCACTCCAAGAGTAAATGGCTTCAACAGAGACTTGACTTTCATATACCTGTATGTTGATGGCCAATGTGACTGTGGTTTTGAAAACTCTGGAGAGTAAAACAGCAGCTCCCACCCACAGGGCAGCACCAAGGCAGTATGAACAAGGCAAGGCACACTTCTCCCTGGCCAGCAGCTCTGACACCTTCTCGGTGCAGAAGTGAGCAGAACAGCTTCTGTTCCTTAAGCAAAGTGCACAGCCATGGCTTCACCAAGGCCTCCAGGATGCTTACAGGCAACTGTCACGGCTATGTTCTACTTATTAGCCAGCAGAGACAGGTGGAATACTGGATGAAGTCTGCATATCATTCACTGTTTTATCTTTAAACCTCATGACACAAAGACAGAGACTTTTCAAAACTTTGCGTCAGTATTGTAGCTTCCTGTGAGTTGTGACTGGTCAAGAATAGACAGCAAACTGGGTGTGGTGGCTCACACCTATAATCCCAACACTTGGGAGGCAGAGGCAGGAGGATTGCTGAATTTGAGGTTTGCCTGGGCTACAGAGTGAGCTTAGGACTAGCCTGAACTACAAAGCGAGACCCTGTCTCAAAAAAAAAAAAAAAAAATAGACAGCAAAATGCTAGGCTCTGTGTTTGTGATAACTTTTTATAAGGTAAGAACACTGAGATACCTGTATTAGTTAGAGAACACTATTACTTAATAAAAATGAAAGAGAAAAATAAGGCAAGTCCCTATGGTCACACACAAACTGAGCTCTTGTTGAAAATGCCAGTTTTTCTAAATTTATGACTAATACATGCTCAAAGTACAAAAGCTGTAAAAGTACAGTGGAAAGCCAATTTTCTTGTCACCCTAACCACCCACTGGCTTTTTCCAGAATGAACCACAGCTACCAGTTTCTTGTGCATCACGCCAAAAATAATCTATGCCTGAGAAACACCATGTGTCTGCCTCTGTGTACCCATATAAAACCAGGTACATACACATATATATCTGTTTATTTATATATTCTATAATTAGTGGTATGCTATATCCACAGTTCTGATTTTCTTAAACAAAATATTTTAAAGATGGCTTTATAAAAGTTAATAGATAGGGCCGGAGGGTTAGCTCAGTGGTTCCAGCGCCTGCCTCGCAAACGCAAGGTCCTGAGTTCGATCCCCGGAAACCACATATAATGCTGGGTGTGGAGACTCACGCCCACCAGCCATCAATACCGCATACCACAATGCCGGACGTGGTGGCTCACGCCTGTCATCCCAGCACTCGGGAGGCAGGGACAGGAGGATTGCTGAGTTCGCGGTGGCTTGCCTGGGCACCATAGTGAGCTCAGAGCCAGCCTGAACTACAAAGCGAGACCCTGTCTCCAAAAAGCAAAAAAAAGTTAATAGATAACTGAGTCATTCTTAATGGCTGTGCAGTATTCCATTGTTTTTACTACAACTTATTTAAAACTTACCTCTTTCTATTCCCAATCCTTTTTTTTTTTTGAGACAGGGTCTCGCTGCATAGTTCAGGCTGGTCCTGAGCTCACTATGTAGCCCAGGCAAGCCTGGAACTCAGCAATCCTCCTGCCTCTGCCTCCCGAGTGCTGGGATTACAGGCATGAGCCACCACGCCCGGCACTGTGGTGTGTGGTATTGATGGCTTGTGGGTGTGAGTCTCCACGCCCAGCATTGTATGTGGTTACTGGGATCGAACTCAGGACCTTGTGCTTGCAAGGCAGGTGGCGGAACCGCTGAGCTAAATCTCCGGCCCCCAATTCTTTTTTTTTTAAACTGTCTCTTTGTTTTCATTACACATTCATCATTTCACAGATGCATGGGTCTTGTCTTTAGAATAAAATCTCAGAAAGGAATCTGAGGGCAATTTGGGGGTCAGAAGACAAATTTAACTAGTACCCTCATAGTGTCCTCCACAGAGAACACTAAATTAATATATGCATCTATGTCTATTTCTGAATTTCTCTTCTGATCTATTCAGAGACATATGCAAGCCTCAGTACAGTTTTACTTATTCCAGCTTTACTGCATGTTTTCTTATCTGGAAAGCCACTCCTCTGTCTTCACTCAATTTTTTTTTAATCTGAATCTTTATTGGTACATTATATATAAACATCCTGATCACACTCAATATTGAGAATTTGTATCAGTATATAACAGGATTTAATTCTCATTTTTTCCATTCCCCTACCCACTCTACAACCCCCTGCTCCCTATATACATAAGCTTTGTTTCCCTTTTTTAATTGCCATCACCTTTTATCTTTCCCCTTGTTACCTCTATAAATGAAACAAATAGGTCACAGATGTGTAAATACCGTAACTTTTCTTCGGTATGAGAAACTGAAGATGTAAATGAGCTCTACAATATATGATAGATATTGTGAAATAGAAAATATTCACTCAACCTTTTCCAGAATTTTTTCTATTCTTTTAAAATTTTTTTCTCCAATTTACATTAAAGTAATAACTACCATATATTTAATGGTAATTATATGCCAAGCACCAGGCTTATAATTTTGAATGTATCAGTTCATCTAATTATGACAGTATTTCCGTGAGACAGACACTGCTATGATTCTTATTTTTCAGGAGAGGGAATTAAGGCAGAGCGGTTACAGAATCTGCCCAAGATCACACAGCCACTGACTAGTATACTAGAATGCAAACCAAGAGTCTGTTTTTTCAACTGTTTTGTAATGTGGTGGCATAGACAGCTCTACCTTTGGAAATTATTCCCTGGTGTCATCTTAAATGCCTCCAACTTTAATAATTTAAACATTTTTCTCTTATAAAAATGTAACACATGTTCTTTACAGAAAGTCTGGAGTGCAGAAACAGAAAAAGCGAAATGTTTTGTAAGTGCAGGAATCAGTTGGCCTTTGGGGAGTGGGCCAGCAGCACCCCCTGGGTGTCTCCTGCAGTGACAGCACCTACCTGGCTCCCTGCCTGGGTCCCCTGAGCTGTTGCTGTTCCTTTCGCTCTCCCCGTCTTCCTGGCCATCTGCATTCTGCTGCGTGTGCTGTAGGCTCAGCTTGTGACAGACCTCAAAGGCCTGCCCCACTGTCCGCACGATTCGCATAGCTTGGCTCTGGGGAAGAGGAAGGAAAAAATACAAGTGAAGGACACGAGACCCTACAATGTCATAGGAAGGGTCAGGCTGAGAGGGGAGGGGTGGGGGGAGAGCATGCATCAGAAAGTCTGGAAGCCAGTAAAGGTTTGAACAAGACGGACCGTTTAAGGTTCTTCAGAGCCGCACATACTCATACAGAAGAGTACAAGGACACTTTGCCTTTCTGAAATATTCCAGAGCATAGAAACTATCACCATAGGTCAGAAACAATCAGCAGAAGGACAGATGGTGGCAAATATACCGACTCTGGACTTAGACTGGATTTTTATCTCTAAGGGGTAGTAAGAGTGGAAAACATGTCTTAGGCCCTTTACTGAACATTGTCAAATGGTCCATTGATCCATCATGTTCCAGTATGAGGAACTTGCCCTTTCGGCCTCCTTTTCATGTCAGGTTCCTAAGAGCTCCTGTAGACCAAGGGCTTAAAGACCACGGCCTACTAGAGAACCCAGGGAACCCCACATCTGGGGCCCTGGAACACAGGCAGTGGTCCAAAGGGAGACACTGCTCCAGACTTACTCTAAGAGGTCACTCACTCGGGTCTTTTCTCTGGCTGCTTCTCCTTTCCATATTGCCATTTGACCTCTTCCTTTAGAAACCCAAGAAGAGATCTTGCCCTGACCCTGGTACCCACTGCCGAATTAGAAGGACAAGAAGCTGCTCTTGGGCAGTCTTAGCAGCCTGGTGGCGAGTAGCAGGACATGGTCTCCAGTGTGGGTCATGGACTACAATTTCATGATGGGTCACTTTTTACCTTTTCAAAAGACTAAATATGATAGAAATGTAATAAAGAATTTCAGAGCATGGGGTAGGAAGGCTCAGCATCCACTGAGCCTTAAACACTCATGCAGCACAGACTGTGGCTTATTTCACCTGCCCTCCACTCTGTAGTTGTGTTTAACATTCATTGCATCTTGGATGCTCTGGCTTCAGGTGACACCTTACAGCCCTTACAATCTTAACTGTATTCACATCAGCACAACAGCATACCTTCTCATTGGATAGTTGGTACTACATTTCCAAGTGAACAGTCTGTTTCAAAAAGGCTCTGGGGCCTTGTTAAGAATAAGTGTATGGCTGGGGATTTAGCTCAGTGGTTCCGGCATCTGCTTGGCAAGATGCCAAGGTCCTGAGTTCAATCCCCAGTACCACATACCACAATGCTGGGTGTGGTGCTCACGCCTATAATCCCAGTACTCGGGAGGCAGAGGCAAGAGGATTGCTGTGAGTTCAAGGACAGCCTGGGCTACATAATGAGCTCAGGGCCAGCCTGAACTACAAAGTCAGACCCTGTTCAAAAAAAAATAAAAAATTGTATAGTTCATCTAAGCTTTTTCCAGTATTGAGATATGCTCACATTTCCCATTAGGATCTTCAAGAATCACTCGGAACCTCACAATGCCATGTGTGGAGCACTGCTCTAGTCTACTCTCCACTGGACTTGCTCCCTTGCTATTCCTCATGACTGGGGTCACTTTTTGTGACTTTAGGCCAGGACACCCACGTTAAATATGCAAAGACATTAGGTTAATCATCATTGCACATCTAATACAGATCAATCTACTCCTGCCCTCCTGATTCATTATTCCAATCCACTTCCTAATGGTGCTCGAACCTCTCTTAGCCCCTTCAATAACTCCACACCAGATGTGCTTAATTGATCTCTCACCTGGAGGACTCTGACATTTTTAGTTGATGAGAAGCTTAAGTGAAATGAAAATGGGGACAGGTAACTTCCACAGGATCCTCCATCACCTGGTGGTAGATCAGAACCTCCACTCTCGATGTGCACCCTTAACTACCTCCTGTGTCTAGTGGGCAGGTGTGGCCCTCTCTTATATGGCAGGCTTGTAGTAAGATAACTGTTCAGTTTGCATAATAACTGATGCAGTAGGCATTATCCCAAGCAAGAAGTCCCTACCCTTTCACATGCAGAGGTGTGATTTGACAGGCATGGTGCCTGACAAAGCCAGGCAAAGCACATCCCAGTTGTCAACATCTCCTTGAGTCACCAAACCAAACCCTGAGTAGGAGGTGGGGCCAAGAAGTTCAACTGTCAGGTGGAAAAGAAGTGACAATCTGTTCAGAAGTGTTATTACTGAGGTCTCAGATCTTTGCTTCATTATTCCCACTATAAGAAAAGCAGACTACCTATGACTAACCTGAACCTTGTATAGCAAAGCACAGAACTAGTTTACCAGGCCTTCAGTTTGGCTTGTCTCTGCCTATTGAGTATATCTAGGAATCTACTATATGGAACCTCTCGCCTTCCCTTCCTCTTTTGCAAATTTTGTTCTCAAGTGTCTTTTTGTTTGAGATAGGGTCTCGCTTTTAGTTCAGGCTGGCTCTGAGCTCACTATGTAGCCCAAGCAAGCCTCGAACTCAGCAATCCTTCTGCCTCTGCCTCCCGAGTGCTGGGATGACAGGTGTGAGCCACCAAACCCAGTGTTGTGGTATGTGGTGCTGATTGCTGGTGGGCATGAGTCACCATGCCCAGTATTGTTGTATGTGTTTACCGGGGATCGAACCAGGGATCTTGTGCTTGCTAGGCAGGTGCTGGAACCACTGAGCTAAATCTCCGGCCCCTCTCAAGCATCTTTACAAGAGGCAGAAAGGGCAAATGTTTTGTGTTCTGGAATTAGAATATGGTAAAGTCCAACTGCTTTGCTTTTAAAAATACAGTTATGTTGAAATTTCTAAATCCACCACTGTGTTACTATAAAATCTCAGGTTCTCCTCAGGACGACACATCACAAATTTTACC
This sequence comes from Thryonomys swinderianus, assembly GCA_004025085.1. Taxonomy (NCBI): domain Eukaryota; kingdom Metazoa; phylum Chordata; class Mammalia; order Rodentia; family Thryonomyidae; genus Thryonomys; species Thryonomys swinderianus. The sequence continues at coordinate 27,921 of PVIC010012601.1, forward strand.
ATCTCTGTAAATCGTAGGCACCTCTCTTCGTTAACTTTGAAGATCTTAAAATTTAAAGATCTACAATTGTCCTTGACCCACAGAATTATACAGGGGCAGAGATCAGCTTTCTATACTTCACTTTGGAAGTGAGCATTCCAATGAAAATAAGAAGACAGAGTTGGTGAGAAATGCCTGGAAAGAGCTCTGCTTTTCTCACGTGTCACAAGGTAACAGCTGGTGGGACAATCCCGGAACTGAGCTTTTAGGGAACCTAGACTTTGTCACCTGCATCAGGAACAAATGTGTAGAAAATAACTATAGAATCACTAAACTATTTAAAGCTAGAAATGACTGTAAGGAAGTACGCTAGGGTTTGTTTTTTTTTGAGACAGGGTCTCACTTTATAGTTCAGGCTGGCCCTCAGCTCACTATGTAGCCCAGGCATGCCTGGAACTCAGCAATCCTCCTGTCTCTGCCTCCCGAGTGCTGGGATGACAGGCGTGAGCCACCACACCCGGCACTGTGGTATGCAGTGTTGATTGCTGGTGGGCGTGAGTCACCATGCCTAGCATTGTTGTATGTGGTTACTGGGGATCGAACTCAGGACCTTGTGCTTGTGAGACAGGCACCAGAACCACTGAGCTAAATCTTCAGCCCTGTTTTTTTTTTAAATGATGCTTAGTATTTTTACTGTTTCATTTATTAGAATCAGCAATTGACCCTGGCTTCAGTCTGATCGCCCTAAAAATCCAGAACACACAGACTTCAGGTTTATGGAAATGGCAACTGCCTGCTCAGCTTCCCATTTGCTTCCACTTTCCCCTTCTCTAACTCAGCTGAGAAGGTGATCAGCAGCACCTCTGCCAGCGTGGAGGGCAGCCTCTGCCACCTGTGTGATAGCACCTCCCATGGTGCCTGGCATACAGTAAGTGCTCAAGAAATGCTTTACTCTGAATATGGAATTCACTGCACCAATAAGGAAAGTAAGGCAGAAAATTAAGAAAGAGTTCAGGAAGGGGTGGGTTTTTTTGACTGCTAATAAACACATAAAGGTATAAAGAGGCTCACCTCTTCCATATGCGAGCTGGCACCAGAAGGGCCAGGCCATCATCTCCCTTCTCCCAGCAGCCCCAGAGGAAAACAGGTGGCTCCAACACGGCTCTGGTCTGAGCTAGTACAATGGTTCTTATGTCGAAAGAAATTGTTGAATAAGGCTTCTGGATTTACATATTTAGAACCAAATGGTTTTGTATTGATTTCTTTTACTTCCCTCTGATGTGAAGGCTCTTTTCATTCACAGTAGAAGGATCTACTAGTGTGCTTTCTGAAAAGCTTGAAGAAGTGGTCTGGTACATAACCAAGCTATCATTCTGCTTTACAGAATGACTGCATACACACATAAAAAATCTGTCTTCTCTGTTGATCACTCTGGGATCCAGAAGGGGCTGGCGGCTCCTAATTTAATTTATAAACAGCTATTTGAATTCAGTTGCCCATTGACCTTTCAGGCTTTGCCTCTGTCACTAGTGAGAAATCTACCTGCGAAGGATTTCCTCTGAGGGCCTTGAAGGTAGCCAGGAGGGACAATCTGCAGGGGTTGGGGCTGACCCTCTCCCACTAGCAGCCCAGTTGGCTCCCGCCTTCAGGCCTCCCTTACTTGGTGACCTCCCTGCTAGCCTTCTTAGGCAGGAACACTGGTTCTGCCTGTTACCTGGCAGAGGGATTTCAGGAGCTGGGACTTAATAAGCCATCTGAACACAAGAGGGAGAATTCTGGCAAAGACAAGCTTTTAAAAGAAATCCTTCCTGAATTTTTAGGAGTATCTGTTCCCTCCGTCTCCTGGGTTTCATGGAAGCAGCTGCCCACATCTCACCCTCATCCACAGGCCTCTGGAAATCAAAATGGGAGTTTAGAGACTGAAGGCAGCTGGGCAAAAAGCAGAGCCAACATGTGGAATGTTAGGAAAGCAGCCTTTTCCAGCCCCAATATCTGGCCACTTTTTTTTCTTTTTAAAGCATCATTATACTGCAAGGTTTTTGTACAAATCCAGTTTAGTTTTACATAAGACCGTGGAAGCACTTTGCCACATGGATCAAATCTTCCTGTCCAAAAGCCATTTTCTATTAGCATCACCAAAACATATGTGGGCTCTTAGCTATCAAGATTAGCTTAGATATGGTTGCTTTGATGTTTTCAAAGCCTAGAGAGGAAAATCTAAGCTCAGAGAGGCTCTCAGCTGCAGATAGAAAGCACTGAAGCTCGGGAAAGCACCAATTACAGTCAATTTCATGAAAATAGGGCTGAGAAGGAGGCTGTCTTAAAGCTTTAAGCCACTTACCTCCCCACAGACAGTGCTTCTTTAAAGCATCTCCCTCTTTGTGTTGACATCATCCCCCTCTCCCATGCCCGGGTATCACACAGTTCAGCTCAGAATCCAAGGCAAGAGGTCACAGTGTCAACTGGGTACCTAGCAGGTGTCAATATGTGATGAACCTGCTACAAGGGTCATGAAGACATCATTATATTTACAAGTGACAGTGGGCTGTCCACTCAAAAGCAGCAAAAGTCTGCTGAGGCAAGTTAGAAAAGTGAAAATTAAAAGGATGAGTTGTGTGCCCCTCTAGTTCATAAAGACAGGATAGTAACTGGGTGTGGTGGCACATGTCTGTACTCCTAGATGCTCAGGAGGCTGAGGCACGAAGATTATTGGAGCCCAGGAGTTTAAAGCTAGGCTGAGAATCAGTGAGATCTTACCTCAAAAAAAAATATATATATAATTAAATATAAGCATATATAATATACAATCTACGCTAAGCTGTCCTGTTGTTGGTTGTTCCTATAAATTTGAGTATCCTTTCAGTGTGACATACATGTAAAGGATGGTTTTTACTACTTTCACTCTGCAGTTGATTTAATGAACTTCTTAAGTACTGCTCTGAATTTCATTATTCTAGGAAAAGCTCTCTCTATGTCACAATTTATAGAAATGATTACAGGAGTCAATTGTAAAAACAAGGCAAGTAGAGAATAAAAGCACAAAATGCAAGATATATTTGAAGATCATGATGAGAAAGAAGACAAGGGTGCTAAAAATGAGAAAAAGGAAGAGCAGCCCCTACCGCTGAGGCGGCTCTTCGTCAGCTGGGCAGCTCCCCCCTCTGCTCTGGTTAGTACCTTCCCCATATCTTCTGGGCCCTGCAGATTTATCTGCCCACCACTTGTCAGTTTTAGGGAAATGATTTCCTTCCACAAAGTCAGGATAGCACAAAGGTTTGTACGTCTTCTCATCTGCCACAGCCATAAATGATAGTGCCCTTAACACACAGCTACCACACAATCTTAAAAAAACAAAACATCATGTTTCTGTAATGCACTTTTTATAGGAACCTTAGAAAAAAATCTAGCTTTGATTTATGAAATGACTAAAATCTATAGAATTTCTAACACCAATGCATAGAAATTCTATTTTTATTTGGACTTCTACATACAGGAGCATCCAAGGTACTGAACCTCTAAAATGATGGCTTAGGTTTTTGTCTAACAGGTTATTTCATGGGCTTGATTATATACTTGGATAGACACAATACCTTGGACCACAGAATACTGCTCAGAACAGGGAAAGTTTAGTTTCAAGTTAGGTACAGTTTCCAACACTAACAGAAAATAGCACATCATAAAATTTCCAGTAGGGTTTTGGTTTTGCTCTCCTAGTCTATGAAATACAGTGCCATAGGGAAAAATGGCTCAGTTATCATCTCAGCGCTACCAGCTAGGTGATTATAGATAAGTTAAGTGACCTTCCCACGCATGGCTTCCATCATCTCTAGAGTGAGAGGTTTGGGCCAGCTGAGCTTGGAGACCTATTATTTCTATATTTTTACTTCCCAGCTCAAACCCACATGAAAAGTGAGTATAAAAAATAGTCTGGTGTCCTAAATGTAGAACCTACCTGGGCTTCATCTCTTAAATTTCACCAGGTAATTGACTTCCTTTTTGGCACATGACTGACATTCATTCAAAATCCACTACCAACTCTCACAGTTAAACTCTACAGTTATGACCCCAATTAGAAAGTGAGAGGATTAAGGGAAGAGATGACTTCTCCTCTCTCAAAGCCATGGAGCTGTGATTGTGCTAAAATGATTTCGAGGAGCTGACTGTGAAGATACCGAGGAGATCCCTGCTGCCCCTGCTAATCATTGACACTTCAAACATGGATATGCTAATAAGCAGAGTCACACTTAATCAAGGCAAACAGTCATATCCTCATGGGGCTGGGAGAAAATGACAAGGGCGTGACATCTGCTCTATGGAAGAGGTCAAGAGACTAGGCAAGAGGTTCCTCAAGAAGCAAAAGGCCTTGTACATGAATTCTATCACTGGATGCCCAAGGAGGGGAAGCAAAGAATGCTGGGTCATTAGGAAAAGTTCCGCTGATTGCTCCTCTGAGGAAATGAGCCATAGCCAGCCCGCAAGGTACACTGAAGGATGGTGGGATCCCTTCACCACCATCCTGATAGTCCTACCCAGGCATACAGAACTTGCACCTTAGAGACTGGATCCCTTCATTCAGCAATCAGCATTCCTAAATGCATCATGCTTGCTGTGGTGGCTGGAGAGACTATGTGTCTTCTATTTCCGGGAACAGCTTCAGGGGCCAAAGCCCTTGACTGGAAGCAGAAGCTTGGTTCTAACCTCAGTGATGTCACTGACTCACTGTGGGGGCCAACAGTAATTTACTACCCTAGACTCTTCTTTTGCCAACTATAAAGTGGAATCAGTGTTATCATACAAGGACACTATGAGATGAAAGGAAGATCTATGTGAAAGTGACTTAGACTATTCCGAGTTAAGGAGGTTCCATTCCCAGGTAATGATTACAGTTCTTGGGAAACCAGATCACTTCTTATGGATGTAATTTCTAATAAGCCAAGGCCAGTGGAATAATGGAGTAATTAGGAGTGTGAGCTGTAGCTGGCCTTGGCATAGGCCTATGGTTTCAGCATTGTAGGAGGCAGAGGCAGGAGGATTATACATTCAAGCCCAACCCAAGCAACTTATTGACCTAACCAGGCCCTGTCTCAAAATAAAATGATTTTTAAAAAAGGAATAAGAATATAGCTTAGTGCAAAGGCCCTGGATTCAGTGTAAGTATGTGTGCTCTAAAGACAGAATTCTGGGATTAGTTTGGACGGCACTACTTATCTTGAGTCTTTACAGAAGTTACAGACTTAAGGCTCCATTTTTCCAGCTACAAAATAAAGCATATAATAGTTCCTACCTTACATAGCTACTATAGGAACAAAATAAGATAATTCATATTTAGAGCTTTAGAGTCTCAGGTACAGAGCAAGTAATCAAAACAGAAAAAATATCTTTTACTTAACCCAGAGTTACAATCTGGTTAATCTACAGTAGTAGGAGGATGAGGAGTAGCACGTTAACCTCTGGGAATATCCTGCTATCCCATTTCTGGTGTGAGCCCAACTACAAAGAGCCAGCTTAAGGTTAAAAGTCCCCAGAGTGGGAACCAGATGGGCTGCCCGTGACAGCGGCTACAGAAGGGTTCATCCGTCCAGAATAATATCTGTGCCGGGAGCAAGGTACAGATCACTCCCAGTGGGAAAGCGAACAGCCTGGCGACAACTCTTAGGCCATGGTGAATTGTAGGGTAAAGATACCGCGGAGACCTGCATGAGGAATATGCCACAGGGGACACAGTGTGATATGAAACAATAATAGCCAGAGCTGTGGAGTAGCATGGAACTTATACAAAGTTTTTCTACACTGCGTCAACAACGAGGGTTCTGGAGAACATCCATCTCTGCTGGCTTCCAGTCAAGAAGTCTCGCTGTGACCTCTGACCACCTAGAAACATCCTTGCAAGACACATTTCCTTGGAGTCACTGGTCTTTTCTCTTTTGCCTCTTAAACATTCTTATGATTTGCCAATTAAAACTCATTTCCAAGCTAACTACTATCTCCTCAAACCAGAAGTGTTTTATAGCAGAGTAAATCATCACGTTTGGAGACCAACCAGAATGGTGTACAAAACCTCACAGATGTGTTCCACACCCCTCCTCAGTTCTGCTTCCTTTGCTGAACAATCCATTTCTCTTTCTTGGCTTGGAAATTGGCCCTCCCACATACAGTTGGGTGGCAACACAGCTTGCAGCCAGGCTGTCTGGAAAAACTTCCCTGAGCTGAATGGTCTCAGGCCAGCACCAGGCCTGAGAACCTCTTCTGTGAGGAACCATAGTTTCAGTAGATGAGGGCAAAAGGAATACAGAAAAGAGAAGAGCCAGAGACCAGAGTTTGGCGAGAGCGATGAGGTATGGAGAACACTGTGATGTGATAGGAAACCAGATGGCTACTCCTTTTCAACAGGCGACAGGAACTTAATTCTGGGCTTCGCTTCAAGGTTAAACATCCAGGTGGACATTGTTCTGCGGCTCAAGTTTTTGGCAGAACACACGGCCTCCACCGGCCCTGATGGCTACACTAGATCTGATGGCAAAAATAACAGTGGTCTCCTTGACGTAGGTTTCCTTCTCGAAATTCTTTTGCTCTGAGTGTCTCCCTGGGTCTAGCCAGTGCCTCTTCATGGGAACTTGGCAAGCCATTTATCTCTCTGAGCTTCAATCTACTAATCTATAAATCAGAGGTGAAAATTACCTCTCTTACCGTCTTTACATACATATTATAAAGATACCATGAGATTAACTATTAAAGTACTTGGTAAATGATTACGTGTTATTTGTGACTCTAGTAAATTCCAAAGTTTACATGGCTCAGTCTCTGTAAAACTGACATAAGAAACACAGTTAAGGATGCTAGATAAACTAAGAAAATCGTTAGTCTTTGGTTACATTGTCACAAATAACACTTATACAGAGAATCAAATATATACAGAATAGAATAAAATATATAGAGAACCCAATTTATAAGGTGTAGAACTACTTTCCTGTCCTTTTCTCTCCAGGTCTCCTAAACCTCCAAACCTTCTAAGAACTTTCGCTCCCCTATGCCCTAAATTCTTCCCTCTCCAGTGGCTAGGGCTCTTCTCCTTCTCATCCTATTTGCATTTCTATCAGTTTAATATTCAACTCAACCTGGCCTCACATTTTTTCTCTCAATTGTACTATTATCAAGAAGTGAAGTGTGGCAACTTACCATTTTTTCCTCTCATTTTTCCAGTTCTAGCATTTTCCATCCAATTCCAAGATTTGTATTTTAAAAGCCTGAAGGCTAGGGACATAGCTTAGTAATATACTACTTGAATATATGATATAATAGACCACTAGAGCATATATGAGGCCTTCAGTTCAATCCTTAGCACTGCAAAGTTAATAAAAATAATTGAAATAAAAAACCTGAAAATAGGATGGGTAAGGCAAATATCCTTTAAGAAAGAGACACAGTTTTGGGGGGAATTAGAAGGGGAATGTGACACACAGATAGCTAGGCCTAGCTGATTCTACTTGACAATTTTTTTTTTGAGACAGGGTCTCACTTTGTAGTTCAGGCTAGCTCTGAGCTCACTATGTAGCCCAGGCAAGCCTTGAACTCAGCAATCCTCCTGTCTCTGCCTCCTGAGTGCTGGGATGACAGGCATGAGCCACCACGCCTGGCGACAATTCTTTGATAGTACAAAAGCGATATGCATTCAGTGGAAACTGCATTTCTGAGTTTTCAATTTTGATCTCTTCCCAGGCTATTGACGTGCAATACCATACTCTCAAGATGCTGAGCAGAGGCCATAAGCCACAGTTCTCAGTCAGCCATGTGGTCAGGAGGGAAATAACTAACATTACAACTAACATCTACAGCATTCTGTTTTGTTAAGCTATGATGTTCTGAAGGTTGTGTATATTATTAAATGCATTTTCAATTTAGGATGGGTTTATTGGGACATAATCCTATCATAAATCAAGGAATATCTGTATTAGTAAATCTTGACCCTGTCATGTATTATTCTTATTATCCTCTCTTGATAATGTTAAGATGTCTATAAATTTATTAAAGAGGCCTTAAGGTATAAGATGTTACATAGGATCAAAGGAGGAATATATAGGAAGCAGGTCAGCAGTGCTCATAGTAAGCTGACTTAGTAGTTTATCTCTAGAGTTGTTGACCTGTAAAGGGTCTTACAGGCATCAACATATTCATTTCTAAAATCTCTTTTGCAGAAAAACTGTTCCAGAATATTAACAATTATTATGTGCAAAATATATGGTCCCCTAGTCAAATCAGTTTGAGAAATACCAGGTTAAGCAAGTCAATAGGGTTTCTATAACTTCAGCGTTTCTTGGCAACTGCAAAAGGGTAGTTTTAGCATGAATCATTTTAGATGATGAAAAATTTTACAGAATACATTTTAGGAAATGCTGACTTTGATTATCCTCCTTGTTATATACAAAGAAGCCAAGACTCACATTGGAGCAGTTACCTGCCTAATGTCCTTCAGTGTTCCAGTGGAGAGGTGGGGCTAAATCATAGGTCTTTAAACCTTCAGGGAGGTACCCAAATTACCAGTTACCCTGCGCTGTTGGAAGAATGTCAAAGAGAAGGAATGTCTCTATAGAAATGTAAAAGGTGCACTTACTCACTTATCCAGGTTGCCATAACAAAACAATTGGCCAAGAAAACCAGTCTCGACCTACTAAATCTAAACCAGATTCTGAGTGTCATGATTTGAAGTCCACTGATGAATATATAGGATTATGATGGAGTCATTTTAGCATCCTCCCTAGGGCTGCCTGCCTGTTCCTGCTCCGGAACAGTTAGCAAAGGACTAATCCCTCTCCATTTATCCATCTACAGCTAAGTACTTATCTCAGATAAAACTAAGAGAATGTCTTTACGATAGGTGCAGTGATAGACTATTTACACAGTCCTCATGCCTGACATTAAAACTGCCACCTGCAAACCTCCACAGGTCATTGTTGGGGGTGCACTGAGTCTGTCAGAGGAAAACAACACATGGCCGATGACTGTGCTTTTACCTTTTTCTTGGATTTGAAGACATTACACCTGAAGATGTTGCTGGCACCATCTCGAGCGATATAGCTGAAGATCTTCAAGTCTTGGGAATCATGAGAGACATAGAAGATTCTGGGAAAACAACAGAAAACTGCACTTAGAACAGCATAACTTCAAATCTCTAAGAGAAAACCTCTGATGAATGACACTCAGGGGACAGAGCTCAATAAAACAAAGTTATCAAAGGAAATCTTCTTCCTAGTGGATCAAAAAGCCATAGGACAGGAGACACTTTTCAGCACAGATTCTCCTCTGAGGGATTTCCAGCTTTGGGGAGTGAGCTTGTGTAAGCCATGGAACCCATGTTACCACCAGCCATTTCCTCAGCTGGAGTCCCATTCTGGTAACTTTGTGCCAGGAGGAAAAATCGTGTCCTTCCTCATTAGAGCATCAAATCTGTTTCTAACCCAGGGAAATGTGTCTAAGTTTGCTGACACTTGTTCACAGTTATCCTCAACTGAGGAACTTGGGGAACCAGCAATGCTAACCCTGTGGGGGAAATCAGGACACTCTTTTTTATCATATGCCCTTTGGTGACAGTGACTTTGCTTCCCATCCTCCTGGGCCATGACCATGGCTTCTGTGTATCCATTCTATAAACCAACCAGTGCTCGGAATGCACTGTGGACCTGGCACAATCTCGGCAACTGGGGATGTGGGGGAGCAAAGGGACAAAGTGCCTGAGTTCGTGGGGCTTACTTGTGGATGTCCGGATACAAGTGCCATGAAGAAAAGTCGGGCTGGATAAGGAACAAAGCATGATGGGAGCTGCTATTTTAGACGAGGTGGTCAGGAGGTTTCAGAGAGAAGCAGAGACCTGGATGATGTGTGTGGCCCTGTCACAGAGATCTCTGGGCAAAAAGTGAGAACAGAAAGTTTACAAGCCCTGCAGTGTGCAAAAGCTGCTTGAAAGCTGGAGAAACAGCCACTGAACCCACCAGAGGCTAGGACAAATAAAGTCTCAAAAGTCCTAAAGCCACCAGAGGGTTCAGATTAAAGAATCACTGGCTTCTCGGGGTCTGAGGAGGTAGAGACAAGAGCAGAGACAGGAAGGGAAAAAGATTATAAACAAGGCTCCAGCGCCGAGCCTTACATGGACCTGAACCAGAGTCCCATCAGAGCCATCTGTTCTGACTGCTGGAGGCACAGGCAGGGAAGGAGGTACAGGGGATGTGTGTGTGAAATGAGTTCTGGGTGATCCAGGAGAGCACTGTTCTTGATGAACACAACTGGGGCCATATCCTTTCTACAACACACTTTTTCTCTGTAGGAACTCTGGTAACTTTCGTTCAAAGATTAATGGGCCCGGTTTTGTTGTTTTCTAAAAAATAAGTTAGTGTCATGTAGGAGAAAGAGACTCGGATTTAGAGTCTACAACTTTACAGCCTTGCTACTTACTTCTAGGCAAGCTATATGACTCCTCAGAGACTCAGTCGTGTTGTCTGCTAAGTGGGGACTCTTAACAGAAACATCTTTCATGGCTATTGAGAAGACAAAATACTTAGTTAAGTGCCTTTTTACTGATGAAGCCTCTAAGCAGTCTAGTAACTGAAATTCTCCCCAAAATCCTGGGAGGAACATTCAAAAGAAAAATGGCCCAGAGAGGAGAACAATACTAGGAAGAACATTGGGGGTCAGTTTCTCTGCTAAACCCTGTTTGAAGTCATTTCAATACATCTCACATGCCTACACCCTCTAAACAGTCTTCAGATAGATAATGTGGCTTCCAAGGTAGCTAATTTAAGATTACAGGCCCAAAGAGTTGTTTAGTCTTTGATAACTGCCAGCAAACTGTCTTCCTATCAAAGGAAAGGACCAGGCACTATACCTCAAACCTCCTGCCTCAGCTCTAGGGCCATCCAAGCAACCCTCTTAAACATCTCCTGAATGTCTCTCATGCTTCTCACACTCATCAGGTGTCTATCTTAATTAACCATTGTCGCCTGAATTCTTCAAGCAAACATGTTCTTGCTTCTCTCAAAATCTGTCTCAATGAAAGGACACTTCATCTATTCAAACCAGAAACCTAGGTGACATCCTTGACACTTTATTTTACCCGGAAACTCATTGCTAGTGACTGGGTTCCTGCAGGGTACCTCCCTGATACATCTCAGAGGTATATTTTTCTTTTTACCTATAGGGTGCTGCCTTAGTTCTTGCTTTTCATCTGGATTCCTACCACTTCTTTCACATGATGCACTTGTCTGCTTTCTACCTCACCACTCCCTATAATGCTAGCAAAGTAGTTTTTTTTGTTTTTGTTTTTTGAGACAGGGTCTCACTTTGTAGTTCAGGCTGGCCCTGAGCTTACTCTGTAGCCCAGGCAAACCTCAAACTCAGCAATCCTCCTGCCTCTGCCTCCCGAGTGCTGGGATTACAGGCGTGAGCCGCCACACCCGGCACTGTGGTATGTGGTATTGATGGCTGGTGGGCGTGAGTCTCCATGCCCAGCATTAAATGTGGTTACTGGAGATCGAACTCAGGACCTTGCGCTTGCGAGGAAGGAGCTGGAACCACTGAGCTAAACCTCCGGCTCCCAAAGTGGTTTTTTTTTTTTTTTTTTTT
>PVIC010012602.1:0-39399 GCA_004025085.1 Thryonomys swinderianus
TAGCTCAGTAGTGCTGCACTGTCTGCCAAATGCAAGGTCCTGAGCTTGATCCCTGATACTTAAAAAAGAAAAAGAAAAATTGAAAACAAATAAGGAAATGGGAGAAGAAATAAAAGATGAGAATTATATTCTGAGCAGATAGAAAATGGTTATAAGAAAAATGGTAAAATTATGACTCATAAAAATAGAAAACAAACACTCATTATTAATTGTATTAAGCAGATGTTACAGTTCACTTGAAGGAGAAGTCATAGAAAGCACACATGCCTAAAGAATGAAGAAATGTTGATATGAATTCCAAACAGAAGCAAAATGGTCAGCCAAGGCAGAGTTTGCTTATTAACCGGTTTTCTGCAACTTATAAAGGAATTTTTTTTCAAAGGAGGAGGAGAAAAGTGCAGGAAAGGCAAAATCATGCCAGCCAGATGACCTAGGCACAGACCCCCACAAAGAGCCATGCAGGATCTCGAGCAAGGTGGCAATATGATTTTATTAGTGCTTAAGAGAGAGCCTGGTGGAAGCGGGCTAAATAGTAAGTAATCACCTTCTGCCACCTTCGAGCCAGGCTTCGTGGGAGAAGCGCATTCCCAGCGGCAAGTTCCTGGCTTCCCAGCAAAAGCTCTTGGTGTCTTAGTAGAGCTCCTGTGGGGCAAGATTGGCTAAACAGCAGCACCAAGCACAAGGCAGCCCCTCAGCAGGGCTGTACCCCTGTGGTAGCGAAGCCTGCCTCCCTTCTCCCCGTCCAGAGCTGGAAATAGCTCTCTGCTGGCTACACAAGCTGAGCGCTGTTCTGGGGACAGGCTGAAAATGAGCACACCGAGGAGCATTTTGCAAATTACTGCCTGCCCGTGGATTTGTGTGCCTGGCATCCTGCCCTGGCCCCAAAGGCAGCATCCTCCAGGGGACTGAAAACAGGGCTCAAAGAAGAGCGGTTCGCATAACAGCACAGCCATCCTGACCCAGGGCCAGGCTCTGGGAAGGACTCAGAGCGAGGCAGGTGGGGAAATGCTGCAGAGGACAAGCAGGACCGTGCCGGGGACCTGGACTGTGTTTTGTTAGAATGAAAGGGACCCTTACACACTGGCAGCTCGTGCTTGCTGAGTTTTCCGGGATGGCTGTTTTCAGGGTGTTATGTGTATCTGTACCTCTTGTTGCTTGCGACAGTCCGATGAGGCAAGAGGGCCAAATTTCAGAAGTGGAGGTTGAGAAAGGATGAGAAGCTGGCCCAGGGTGTCACAGAGCAGCATTTCTGACGAGAGACCCAGGCTTGGCTGAGCGCGGGCTGCACACCTGTGATCCTAGCGGGAAGGGAGCTGCGGCTGGAGGTTCACAGTGAACTCAAGGCCTGGGCTACACAGTGAGTTCAGCGGTGAGGCCTTGTCTCCAAGACAACAAAAACAACAAAAAGAAAGTGGGTCTTAATGACTGACTCTGAGCCTGGGGACAGCACCAAGCCACATGGACATGTCCGCATGTGCTCTGTGTCCTCTCAGGCCTCACGGTCCTCTTCTGTCCATGGAACCAATAATGTCTTTTGCTTTGACGATCAGCAAAGTGGCAGAGGACCAGCCGCCATGGCAAATGAAAAGCTAGAGTTAAAAATGTGCAATAAAAGTGAGGGATTGTGGGGCTGAGAATTTAGCTCAAGTGATACTGCACCTTCCTTGGAAGCACAGGGGCTGAGTTCTATCCCCAGTGCCACAAAAACAAAAAGTAAAGGAATGTGGAGAAAGTCTTTTTTTGTTGTTTTTGTTTTTTGTTCTTTGGGGTTTTTTGAGACAGGGTCTTGCTTTGTAGTTCAGGCTGGCCCTGAGCTCACTATGTAGTCCAGGCAAGCCTCCAACTCAGCAATCCTCCTGCCTCTGCCTCCCGAGTGCTGGGATTACAGGCATGAGCCACCACGCCCAGCACTGTGGTATGTGGTACTGATTGCTGGTGGGCCTGAGTCACCATGCCCAGCGGGGATTGAACTCAGGACCGTGTGCTTGTGAGGCAGGCGCTGGAACCACTGAGCTAAATCTCCAGCCTGAGAAAGTCTTTAGATACCTCATAAGCCCCAGAGGTGGGGTAGAAGATGCAGAATGCACCTCATTTCCCTCAAGGACCTGCCTTGACAGGATTGGTCAAGGGACCTAGGACAGGATGGTGGCCTAGAAGTTGGGCAGGGGGGAGCCGGCTGCAAAGGGTTCACCCAGGGTCCTTGCCCTCCCATGCCCACCCATAGGGCAGGAGCTCACACCTCGGTCCTGACCTTCCAGGTTCTTTTCCACAGTAGCTACCTGCCCTCAATACCATCAGTCAGACCCGATCCCAGGCGATCCCTAAAGAGCCCACTGTGGGATTCAGTGGAGTCTGTTTCTTAGACCTACAGAACCAAAGAACACATCCTGCTTTTGGAAACCAGCTGAGCTTTTGGCTCCCTCTGTGGCCTGGACTCAAATGCCTTCTCGCTAGACCTCATTGCCCTCATCTGTAAAATGGGGAAAGCACTAGGCTCCACACTAGAATCAGTAATATGCTTCAGGCCAGGGTAGGACCCGAGTGTCTATATCAGTAAGCAGGGCTGGGGTACAGCTTAGTGGTAGAGCACAGTCTAACACGGGCAAGGCCCTGGGTTCTACTCTCAGCACCACCAGGAAACAAAGTCAGGAGGTGACATTTGATCCTTGGAAACTGCATTTCCAGTGTTGTAGATTCATGCCTACAGCCTACATCATGGAGGGCTTAAGAGGGTCCCTCTCCCACCAGCACCGTAAGGCCACGGAACTCCTGACAACTGCCATAGTGCACGCTTCCTTCCAGGACTGGAAATCCGCACGTTTGCGGCTGCTCGTGCTGTGTAAAGGGTCACCGTGTTTGTCCGGGTGCACTTTCTGCTCGGACTCTGCTTTGCACAAGAGTTCTGCTTCCTACCCGGTTGAATGACCGTTTCCCCCAGGATATCTGATTAGAGACCTGCTTAGTTCAGGCCTTGGGAGGATCCAAAGGTGTTCTGTGGGTGATGGCAGATGGAAGGTGAGTGTCACCCAGGCTGGTAATTTTTAACCTGGAGAGGTTGTGAACCAGGCTGTACGCCTCCACCCAGGCTGCCGCAAGAGCTGCTGGAAAAGCTCAGCTGGGTGACAGGCTCTCCCTCCAGGTCCTGTCCCCAACGCAAACAAGCAAGGCCAGCACCCCGGAAAGCTTCACAGAGGAGTCCGAGGCCGTGCAGAGCTTTGCTTCTAAAAGGAGCCAAACAGCACATGGAGCCCACGGACTGGCTTCTGTTCCCAGCACTGTCCACACATTGGCCTCTGCCTCCCACAGCAGTCCTCCTGGTGGTTCCTGTTCTCATCACCATTTACGAACAAGGAAACTGAGGCATGGAGCGGTGAAATCACTTAACCCCAGGATCATAGGAGTTGAAATTCCCATCTTGGTTGATTAGAATTGTTCAAGGGCAAGGCTGGGGGCCATGGGCGAGGCCCTGGGTTCCATCTCCAACAGAAAGGGGGAGAGAGGGAGAGATACAGACAGAGACAGAGAGAAGGAGAGGGAGGGAGGGAGGAGGAGGGGGAGGGGAGGAAGAGGGAAGAGAGAATTGCTCCGACCATCCATTAGTGCAGAAGTGGCTCCTGCTGGTTTGGCGGATCCCTGGCCTTCCCTCTCTTTGGGGAAGCCACTGCCCCCACCTTGTGACATGGGTTCACCACCCTGTTGTCACTCTCCCGTTCATTTCTCTGCCGCTGACATTAGACTGACAGCCTCTTAAAGATGCAAGGAGTGTACATCTTTTCTATGTTCCCAGGATCATCCCTGGACTTGGCACAGAGTGGACATGTGGTCAGTGTTTGTTGAATGAATACCTGTGGCCGCATAACTTAGATTCACTTCTTCAGCGAAGTGGTTGGAAAGGTTTGGTGCATCTTTAGATCCTGAATTTACTTTTTTTGCCATACCTTTCTTTTAAGTAAACTTGTTTTAGAGTTACTATCAGTTCCCACATCATAAGAAGTCATACAGAGACCATGTCCCCCAGCGACTCCCCCCCTTGCTGACTTTCCATAGCATGCCTGTCCTATCCAGGAAGGTGACACCTCCACAGCCTGCTGGTCTACCTAGACGCCCTTTTTACATGCATTCACCATGCACGTATCTTTTAGGTTTTTGTTTTGGGGGGCTTTTGGCAGTATTGGGGATCAAACCCAGGGCCCTGTGACTATCAGGCACATATTATACTCCTGAACTAAACCCCTAGGTCCCACCTCACATGGTTTGCTACATTTTGTTTTTATTTTTGTTTTTGCGATGCTGGGGATTGAACTTAGGGCCCTTGGGCTGAGCTACCTTCCGAGTCCATTCGTTTATTTATTTGGAGACAGGATCTCACTAAATCACTGAGCTAACCAGGCTGGCCTAATCTAGCAACCCTCTAGCCTAAGCCTCCGTGAGTTCTGGGGTAACAGACGTGCACCCCCGTGCCTGGTTACCTTGCATGTTTCTCACAGGGGCAGGTGAAAACCCCCAGGTCTCACTACCTCTCGGTAAGTCAGAGCTTGGGGCCGTGACTCCTCCGGCCCTCAGAGGTGGGGGCCGGCAGCGCTACGCACGCATGCACTGGGCGTGTGGGTGTGGTGTTCTGCAGAATCGCCTGGAACATGAGCAGAAGAGTAACGAGGTGGGAGGACAAAGCCCAGTATCAGCTCCGTGAGCTGGGGCAGCGGCTAGAGCTACGTGGCTTTAAGGGACTGTCCGGTGGCATCCAGTGAGTCCCCTACGTGTAGTTCATTCGTGGCCTTTGCAGGACACATGCCATGTTCTGTGCTCACTGGGCACTGTCTTGCCCCTCGGGTACAGGGTCGAGTCTCGGGGGAACGTGCATGGATTGGATCTGTGTGTCTCATCTGCAAAACAGGGGTGACAGCCACGTGGGCCTCAAGGTCATTGTGAAGGGTGACTCCAGTGGCCTGGGAAGCACTCAGAGAGCCCTGACAGAGGACAGCTGCTTCGGGGACAGGGATGTTCTTCTTGGTGATCGTTAGTTCTTTAGATCTCACTCGTCCACTCTGCTGAGCTTCCCCCCAAGCCACCATCTGGGCACACACAAGTCTCATGTGCTTTTTTTTTTTTCTTAATGCACATTAAAATAAAAACATTACTGCTAGGAGAAATGTCCACTCGCATGCTTTCAATTATGACCTCCTGGCATACCCAGGAGGTGGTGGGTGCTTCCTTGGGTGTGCCAAGCAAGTTGTGTGAGTCTGAGCCTCAGTTTCTTCATATGGAAAATAGGTCTAGGATGCAACCTGCCCTCCAGAAGGTACCATGAGATTCTGGTTTCCGGGAACATCGTGAACACTTCAGAAATGGAGCTCCGTTTCCTGGCATGAGCTCAGCAGACAAACTGTTCGTCTTCACTGAATCTTGTTTTCCAACCCTGGAAGTTTTGGGGCTGAAGTTCCCCCCGTTGTCACAGTCTCTTTGCTAAAAGACCCCCTTACAGTCCTGTGAAGGATGGAGCGGACTGTGACAGGGGTGTTCCCAAGGTCAAATGTTCCCAGAGTGTGTCTGCCCTGGCTGCAGAGGAAGAGAAAAAGCCAGCAGGAAGCCACATCCCGACGCCTGAGTCACAATTCGGGTCCCTTGAGTGCTCCTGCCTGAGGACCTGGCACCTGCCCTTGTCTAACCAGAGCCTGCATGTCCGTGGGGCCCGTTCTCCCTTACAGATCTTGAGTCGGAGCGGGAGAGCCCCAGCCTTGTCCGGGCATGTCCTTTGGGGATGAGCACCACATTGATGTCACAGGGCTTTGGGAGAAAGCTGCTGAGTCGGCAGATCATCTCCCCACTTGAGTTGGCATCGCAGGAGAAAGAACAGAGTCCCTCCGAGATTTTTACTGAAAGACGGGAAAGAGAAGCAGATGGTCCGCAGTGGTTGTGATAAGAGGCCGGTGCCTTGCTATAGTTTCAATTTGCTACAGGAGCCAAATGATTGTAAAGATTGCATTTCTCTGCCTCCGGAGAATCATTCCTAAGCGCTGGCCTTGAGATTCAGTAGAAAAGTAAGGCAGCCAGAGAGGCCTAGGTTCAAATCCTGACTGCCGCTCTTGCTACAAGAACAGAAACGAGTTTTGCTTAAGGTTCTCTGGGCCTCAGTGAAGCCCCTTCAGAATGGCCCTCCCACGGCCTTATGAGGTGTTTCATAGTATCAGTGGTCACTGCAAATCAGCACAGCATGGATGGGAGGCCCTTCAGCTATCCTCTGCTGTGGGAAGTTTTCCTTGAGACAGAATAATGCTAAGTCTCAAATCAACTAGCACTTTATAGTAGGTATAGAGGCAGCACCATTCTTACTGGGTGGGCGACTGGACAGAGCAGTCTGTCCCCGGACACAGCTCAATCTCCTGCCATCCCCAGAACGGCACCGCTACCCCAAGGGAGGATTTGGCCACCAGAAATCTGTGAGCTGATCAGGTTCCACCCACGTCCCTTTCTCCTGATGCTGGAAGTCTCCCCGTCAGCCCAGACGAGATGTGTCCAGCCTCGGGCTTGGATGTTATGCTAAGCGATGAACTTTCTCAGCTACTGAGCACACAGCCTGCCTTCCGTTTCGCCCTTTCCCCTTCTGCCACTTAGGCAAGACGGCAGCTGCCGTGAAAGGCAAGGCTGACCCTGGTGGGGGCGGAGAAGCCCAGGAACATTCAGGCTGTGGCTTTCAGCCCATATCCGTGACAGGACGTGAAACAGGCGAGCAGTCAGGTGAGAAGTTTGCGTGCTGGCCAAGAGACGCCAGCATCAAGCCAGGACAAAGAGTGAGCTCACAGCCTAAAACTGGAAAGGGGGACGTGAGGTGGTGGGCCATTCTTGGGGATCTACTCTTTGGGGACTAACAAATGTCCCTATGAAGAGATGGGCTGGACATGAAAAAACTGTCAGAGACTCGAGGAAGCTCGTTCAGGCAGGAGCGTGGCAGGGACTTGTGGTTCTAGGTAGAAGACTTGTCTTACACCCTTTGGAATCCAAAGCCTTCAGTAGGTTTTTAGTGGAGGGGGCTTGGGTTCAGGGGAAGAGGAGAGAGGATGTCCTGGAAATGTTGTTAACCCCCAGGCCTGCAACCAGTTTTGGGGTGCAGATCAGTCCTGTCCCCCTTCCCCCCACCCCCCACTATGTGAGAGCTTGAGCTTCCTATGCTTGTATATAAACTAAACTGCAGGAGGCGATGGTTTGTAAATTGCAGGTAATGATTTCAATGCCTGTCCTATGTGATGATTTATTCATTGAGATTGCCCACAGTCCCATGTAGCCGCTAGCTCCGACCAAATTCAGACCAAAATATCAAGGATTGAAAAAAAACAAAAAGAACAAAGAAGAAAAGAAAGTTGGGCACTGTGGCACACAGATGTGGGCTCTGATGGAGGCTGAGGCAGGAGGGTCACGAGTGTGAGCCCAGCCTGGGTAACTTAGCAACTTAGCAAGAACCTGTCTTAAAATGCAAGGGTTTAAAAGGGCTATGGCTATAGCTCAGTGTGAAGATCCTAGGCTGAAGTCATAACCAAAAGGAATAGAAAGAGGAAGAGAGGGAGGAAGCAAAAGAATGAAAGAAAAAATATATATATATATATATATACACATTGCAGAAAAATATTGCATCCATCCTAAATCTGTAGATTTTTTTCTTGTTAGTATTCCCTAAGGCAATACAGTGAACAGCTATTCACCTGGCATTTACTTTGGGTTAGATATTATAAGCAGTCAACAGGTGATTTGAAGTATTCAGGAGGCTGTAATGATGCATCATTTTATATAAGGGAGTTAAGCATCCCCAGACTTTGGTATCTGAGGGTCCTGGAACCAAGCCCCACAAACTCCACTGGAGAGCTATACATTTGTTCCCTAAGACTCCTAAGAGTCTTTTAACCAAAGACCACCAGCTGGGTTACTCTGAACAACAGGACTTCATTCCCCTGTACTTCTACACCCAGAATCCACAATCAAGTGTCAATAAGGCCCATCTCTGAGGGCGGTTGGCTTCCAGCCACATCTGCTGCCAGAGAAAGAATTCAGAGTAGCTGAGCTCGAAGTCCTCTCTCCACCATTGCTTTGTTACCCCTCACCCCTGAGGCCACCTGGTCACAGCTCCCTGGGGTGGGGGGGCAGGCTGCTGAGGGGCTGAGGCAGCTGGGCAAAGTGGGGCTGAATGCTCTGTGGATTTCTCTTCCTAGAGCTGCCAGTGAGGGAGGCCTGACCCCCACTGAAAGGAGGCTGAGATCAGAGAGCTGAGAGATGGCATTTCTGGCTTGGCATGTGTCCTGTACTGAAAGTTCTGCCAGGTGAGAGGTCCAAGATGGCTCCATCTCCACAGTTCTGACACCATGAAGCTCCTCAGCTTCTGTCAGCAAGAGGCTCACCCTCCAGTCTGTCCACAGGGCTTGGGCTCAGAAGTCTCAGAGTAGTTCCTTTCTTCCTAGAGCCTGACTCCATGAGACAGGAAGCGGAAACTGCCAGCCCCATGCAGGGCTGTTCCTGGAGCTACTGTGACATTATTTCTGCCATACTAGTTTTGTTGTGTGTGTATGTGTGTGTGTGTATTGGTTTTCTGTTTTTCGTTTTTCATTTTGTTTTTTTGAAACAGGGCCTTGCTATACAGTACAGGCTCACCTTGAACTCACTCTGTAGCCCAGGCTAGACTTGAACTTGAAATCCTCCTGCCTCAGCATCCCAGGTTCTGGTATAATAGGCATTTCCCATCACACCTGGCTCCACCATAATGTTTTTGTTTTTGTTTTTTTTAACAGATCCATGAAGTTGCAATTGACATGCTGCACATTTCACCCATTTAAAACATCCATTCGATGATTTGTGGTGTTTTACGGTTTCTTTTTAATCATGGTAAAGCCAGGCATAGTGACATACACTTATAATCTTAGCATGCTAGGAGGCTGAGGCAGAAGGCTGGCAATTCAAGCCCAGCCCTAACAACTTAGCACCTTAATGAAAGCATCTCAAAATAAAAAATAAATTTAAAAGGCTGAGAGATACCTTAGTACAAACCCCAATTTAATTTTCCAGTACCACAGAAGTAGTTTATAAATAAATACTGTAGTAAAATACATAATGCACAAATTCTTTGACACTTTTCAAGTGTACAGCTCCGCGGCATTAACTGAATTCACACTGCTCTGCAGCCTCCCTCACTCTGCTTCCTTAACTTCTGTGTCTGGTTCATCCCCGTCATGGTGCAGACAGAGTTCTGGTCCTTCTTGAGCTGAGTAATACCCTGTTGCACTTAGATGCTCTGTCTGTCTGTCTCTCTCTCTCTCTCTCTCTCAGTTTTTTGAGACAGGATCTCGCTTTGTAGTTCAGACTGGCCCTGAGTTCACTATGCAGGCCAGGCAAGCCTCAAACTTGGCAGTCCTCCTGCCTCTGCCTCTCAAGTGCTGGGATGACACACGTGAGCCGCCACACCCGGCATTGTGGGGTGTGGTACCAGGGATCGAAATCAGGACCTTGCGCTCACCAAGCAGACACCAGAACCACTGAGCTAAAATCCCTGGTCCAGATGCTTCATCACTTTATCCATTTATACGCAGTGGACCCTTGAGTCTGTTTCTGCCTTGTGAGTGCTGTGAACCACGTTGTGAACACTGATATTCAGGTCTGGGTCCTTGGGAGATGCCCTGCCCAGGAGGGGAACCGCTGAGTCGTAGGCTCCATCTTTGTCTCACTCCCTGAGGAACTGCACTGTGTTTTCCAGCGTGCTGTGTAGAAAGGACAAGGCCTTGGCAGATCCGACATGGTGGAAGGACAGCTGCCAGGCTGACAGACATACTTTTGAGGACGTGCACCTGCCACACTGAGCACCAATGAGTTTGTTTATTTGGTATTTTGGTGAATATTTCTTTTTGGCTTCCCTCCTCCCCCATATGGCAGGTTTAACCCAGAGGGGCCCTTTTCCCATTTCATTTTGAAACAAGAGTCCCCAAAATTGCTAAGTTGCCCATGCTGGCCTTTAATTTGTGATTCTCCTGCCTCAGCCTCCTGAGTAGCTGAGATTACAGGTGTGCTCTTCCACACCTGCACTCAGTGAGTGCCTCCTGATGCCCAGGCACTGCCAGGTGTGGGGAGTGCAGACAGGAATTCTACTGTTGTCCTCTCAGCATTCACAGTTACCTGGAAAAGAGCTGTTAGCTAAAATTATGGAAGTGCTATTAGGCGAGGGGGCTAGGGCTTCTTCATGTTCTTTCTCTTCCTCCTTTTATCCTTATGAAAATGGATAAATATTTCAGTACCACAAGCTGTGCTACACTTAAACGCACAGCTCTGTGAAGTCTGACCCTGTAACCAGCCCCCATGTCACGTGATAAAACCACATCCAGAAAGTTCCCTTCTGTTCCCCAAAAGTCCCTGTCATTCACACCTCGCCCCCCCAGAGGAGCTCGGCCTGTGCTTGAACCCCACCTACGTGGAATCACATCTCAGATGCTCTAGTGTGAGGGATCTTTGAGCGGAGCCCAAGGAAGGGCCACAGAGGAAGTGTACACTGTGCCTCGCGAGTACACAGGAGGCATCATACCCAGGTCCGGAGATGGTGACAGGAACACCCGCAGTGGAAGAAATCTATAGCGAGAACTTGTCTCAAAAAACATTAAAATATTAGTAGTCACTGCATCTTGTGTCTCTGTCATGGGACGGTAGGCCCCGACCACCCACCCACAGGGGACGCATTCCAGCACCCCAGGGTGTTCTGCCACCTGGAATCAGAGTGTGTTCTGCCCTCCCACCTTCGTTACATCCCTGCCCTGCAATTATGAGCCATTCTTAAGCCAGATCAGGGTTTACTTCAGCGCAGGCCCTGTGCCATTGTGACAGCTGATCGGATAACTGAGATGGGTGGGTAACATATACCGCTGGACAAAGGGATGAGTCATGACTGGGTGGAACGGAAAAGGGCCCAGGAGGCTCAGAGCACTGTACAGTCATTTGGAACTGAGAAGTTGTTATCTGGCAGTTTTCGTGTAATATTCTCAGACGGTGGTTGACTTAGGGTATCAAAGGCCAATGATAAAGAGAAAAGGGTCTCTGGGAAGCCACAGGGTGAGTTTGGCTTTCATGCTAGGAGAAATGATAAATTCAAGAAAAAGCCTGATAACTGTTGATAAATACAGAGAAAATAATCCAGGCTTTGGAGAAGCAAGCACGTGGTATGTTGCTGCGTGCCAGCAGGCTTTCTCTGTAAAGGACCAGATGCTAAATATTTCAGCCATGTGGATCGCATGGTTTCTTTTCCAACTAGTAAGTGGATAGAGCTGTGTTTTAATAAAACTTTATTGACAAAAATCAAGCCATAGTTTGGTGACTCCTAGTCTATAATGGAATCCCAGGGCAGGCTGACCCCAGGAGCATCTTCATCCCTGCTCTAGGGATTCTAGATTTCTTACCTCCCAGCTTTCTAAATCCTCCATTGTCTTGGGATGAATTGAGGAGTTTCACTTTGTTGCTACAAATACCTTCATTGTGCTGACCTATTTTCAACTTTTAACTGTTTCTACCTGGGGATTGGAAGCCAATTTGACCTGGTTCAATGCCAGGAAACTAATGTCCTTTTTATAGTCCATTTGGAAGCTCATCTCCTCTTTCCACACCTTCAGCAACCATAGTGAACACAAATCGATACTCAAGTGCCCCGGGACTGCGTGTTAATGCCATGTCAAGTTATTCAGTTGTGCTTTTCCTATAATTAAATGTCTAGACACATTCAGCTGCTGTACACTGAAGTTCCCAGATGCTGTGTTACAGTTCCTCTCCATCCATTGTTTGAAAAAGCTGAGAGAAGCCCCTACCGCTACCCCCAAACACTCGATTAAATTACTCAGACAAGTCATTACCAGAGATTCAGAAACCACAAAAAGCTAGACATAAATAGCTGCTGTTTTCTGTGGCTTATACCCAAGATCAATGTCAAATAGAAAGTATGTTTCTTTCCACCTTCCTGTATCATATATTGGGTTGTGATCTCGTTTTTGTACCTCTGCTCAGTTATAGTCAGAGCATATATAAAATTTTATGGATTTTTTTTCTCTTACCATATTGCTTCAAAAATCACTTTCCTGTCTTTCTACGTAGTTCCCAGTGAATGCAAGTATAACTGAGTTTCTAACTCTATGGATTCCTTAAGCAATCCTCTCCTCTCAGTTGATTGTATTGTTTTCAGTTGTCCACTCTCCTAAATTACACTGTGCTAGATGTCTCTGAGCATAGAACTGTTTCTTCATGTAGGGTTATTTGCATTAGCTAAGTTTCTAGAGATGGTATTAGTGGAACTCAAAATATTTGCTGTCTCTTTATCCCTTGTAGCTGTACTGTTTTCCAAAAGGTATTCCCAGGAGTATCTGTTTGGATAGGGACCAAGGTGGGGATGTTCTGACTTTCCAACCTGGGTTAAGACACGCAGATAGACTGACTCCTGGGTGACTGGTTGGTTGGTTGGTTGATTCTACATTGAAAACACACACACACAGAGTTTTACAGGGCAGTTAGGAGGGAAGAAACTGACCACAGTCACGCACAGCTATAATTCCAGCCAGGTAGAAGGCAAAGGAAGGAGAGTCCCAAGTTTGAGCCCAAACTGCACAGTTGAGCGACTTAGCAAGACACTCTCCAAGTAAAAAAAAGTAAAACTAGCCAGGCGTGGTGGCTCACGCCTGTAATCCCAGCACTTGGGAGGCAGAGGCAGGAGGATTGCAGAGCTCGAGGCTTGCCTGGGCTACATAGTGAGCTCAGGGCCAGCCTGAACTGCAAAGCGAGACCCTGTCTCAAAAAAAAAAAAGTAAAACTAAAATGGGCCAGCAATGGAGGTCAGTGCAAAGGCCTTGGGTTCATTCCCGCATCCCAGAGAGAGAGAAGGGAAGAGGGAGAGGGACAGAGAGAGAAGCAGATCACGTGGTCCCTGCAGCAAGTGATGGTGTCACATGGTGTAATCTGAGCCCTCATCCCCTGTACCTGTGAAATGAGTTACGAGGATTCACTGGACAAATGCACCCAGCGAGTATGCTGATCTCCTCTGGGAGATGAGCAGCTAACACACCTTAGAAAGACATGCGTGGGAATAACATGCAAGTACACCTACGTGGACTAAAAGTTACGTGAGGAGCCATCTGAAAACACAGGAGGGCAATCGTGTTTCTATAAGAAGTTTAAAAAGGTTTCTCTGAAGAAATAACATGGAATATTTGATACCTGGATATTGCACAGAAGTTGGCCAAGAAGTGAGAGAAGCAGCCCAGACAGCACGAGTGGCCAATACAAAGGTCCTGAGGCCACAGAACTCCTGTGTCTTCTGTGAATGAGAGACCAGAACAGGAAGAGGGCCACACCATGAGTTAGGAGAGAGAGGGGCAGCCGAGGGTGGCTTAGACAGGTCCTTGGAGACCTCATCAAGGACCGGAAGCCAACTTTGTGCTGAGAAGTACCAGGCCAAGGGTGCGGAAGCAGGAAGGAGCTCCACCTGCTGAAGCCTGCTGAGTGATGACCAGTGACTAGGCTGGCTGGGAAGCCATGTTGGAAACAAGAAACATGAAAAGATGAATTAAAAGACATTTTAGAAGCACTTTAGAACCCCTTTCTCCCCCCACCCCGTGCTGGTTTCATTCTTAAGCTGATGACCAGGCCACTGTGCCCAGGTACAAACCTAAACTGTGGTTTACTTGTGTGCCAGTCTGCGAGGACCAAGAGCCCCTTGTACCTTTCTAAGGCAGCAGTCACAGTGCGGGACCGAGGAACCTGGCTGGACTGAGCTCCCGGGTGTTCTATCCAGGAGACAGAGCTGGTGGTCGGCCCAGGTCTGATTGGTCCAAGACCATCCTAGAACCAGTCACAAAATGACCACCATCCCTGCCCCCACGAGAACAGAGGCAGCGTTTGCTCAGTGTCATTAGGATGAGGGGTCGGACTTGGCCTGAACAGGAGGAAAGAGCCAGGCCCGGTGGCCTTCCCACCACGTGATCCAGGAAAGAATGCAGCCAGCATCATGTTCCCATGGCAGCTGCTCTGAGCAAGGAGGGAACCTGAACTCCGTCTCCCACTTTCCCTTTGAGACTGAAGAAGGCTCTCTGATGGGGGAATTATTACCAGGCCTTAAGGGCTCACCCTGCTATGACGTTCAGAGCTAGCTGCACACTTTTAAACTGATCCTTAAATGATTTTATGTATTGTTAATCAGATTGTTTCGAATGAGGTGCTACACATCACGTCTTCTCAGGAGTTTAGTTTGTATGGAGCTGTGTGACGGACGCCGCCACAGACTTCAGCATTACTGACGACCAGATGAGAGATGGGGTGTGTGGATGAGCCTGCATTGGAAGTCCAGCTTCTCGGGTTAGCCATGGGTGTCGGGCATATTCCTGTACTATGGAGCCCCACCTCTCCCTGAGGAGCTTGTAAGAGCACTTACTTTACAGGTTAAGAACACTGAATGCGGGGCCCTCCATAAGTAGTGACTGATATTATGGAAGGCTTAGACTCGCAGGAGGTGGACTGAGCTGTATTACCCAAAGAAACACAACTACGAGCATTGGAAATGCAGCTTGTCTGAATTAAGATGTTCTGTAAGTGTAAAATGCACATCTGGTTTGAAATACTTTGTTTACCAAACAGAATATAGAAATCGCTGCCCACACCAGTGCTGAGGATTGAACCCAGGGCCTCACACATTTTAGGCAAGGACTTGACCAGTGAGCTGTAGCCTCCTCCTGTTCCTTTCTCTCTGCAGTACTGAGGAGGGAACCCTGGTCATTTTTATTTCCTATTTCAGAGAGGCTCTCCCTAAGTTTCCCAGGCAGTCCTCAAACTTTCTATTCTGTAATCTCAGATTCTCGACTACCTGAGATTACAGGCATGCACCACCATGCCCACGTCATTCATTACTTTTTCAATTGATTACATATTGACTCCATGACATGTTGGGCAGAGGTTAAACAAGATAAGCAATTGGCATTCGTTTCATGTTTCTTTTCTTTATCAAAGTGACTAGTAGAAAACTTTAAATTGCCCTGTGATTCATATTTGTATCTGTCATGAACAGAACTGGTCTAAACCCAACTGCTCCCCTTCCTGAAAAGGTGTCTTCCCAAGAATTGAAGGCTTCCTGTTAAAATGACGCACGCATACCATGTTTATAACAGTGCAATTCATTATAGCTAAACCTTGGAAGCAGCCTACGTGTCTCTGGACAGATGAATGGACAAAGAAAATGTGGTTATTTACACACAATGGAGTACTATTCCGCTATAGAGGAAGATAAACTTGAGTCATATATAAATAGATGCACCTTGAGACCATAATGTTAGCTGAAGTAAGTCAGACACACAGGTTTAAATATCACATGCTTTTTCTTATATGAAACGCAAATTATAAATAAAGGGCAAAGTAAAAGATAGATAATAGGAAGTAGGGACATAGGGTTTTTTTTCAAATGGGAAGGGGATCAAGAGATGGAGAGAGGCTGGGGCTGGGGATTTACCTCAAGTGGTACCGTGCCAACCTTGGATACATAAGGGCCCAAGTTCGATCCCTGGAACAGCAAAAAAAAAAAAAAAAAAGAGAGAGAGAGAGATGGAGAGAGGGGCAGGAAAAAGAAGGAAAGTCAATGAATAAGGAATTAAGATGAATTGCGTACATACACCAACTCTACACAAGTAATCACACATTAAGAATGCTAAATGGATACTAATAAAAATGCAAAAGGAGGAGAAGGAGGATTAAGCATTGGAAAAGCATGAACTTTGCACTCAGAGAGACTGAGATTCTAATCAGGGCAGTGCCACTTCCTGGACGCTATCAAAGGACCTTGGTATACCTCCACTAATGTCTGTACAATGGGAGGAGAAAAACTCCTGCCACAAAAGGCTTGTTCTGAGGCTCAGATAGTATCAGATACAAACAAAATGCTATGCTCCATCCTAGGCACAAAATAGGTGTTCAAATGAAAGCTTTAGCTTCTGTTGTATGTGTTGGGGTCATTTTGTATGCAGAAGTAAGCTAGGTAGATGTTGGAGATAAATAACAATAACTCGTTTCTCTAGCAAGATGGATTTGGACACCATTTTCATTGCATTTGAACTTCAGAGCACATTACAGAGCACAGATAGTTTCTTAGACCAGAGGACACAGGCTGAGAAGCTCCTCAAGGCCTGGTAGGAATTAGCAGGAGGCCTTCTGTCAGTCCTTGAAATTTTCCAAGCTCCCAGTGTGTATTTCTGTGTTCATCTGCAGCTGGGTGGCTTCCACAGGGGTCCCACAACAAGAAAAAAGGCAGGCATTTAGGGCAACACAGCAGCCTGCAGGGCCGACCTTCCCTGATGGAACCGGCAGAGCGCTGTGGCTCCCCTTACACGCAATCAGGAGACCCGAGGGGCAGGAAGAGTATCCCTGAACCTCCACACTTTTCCCTCAGCCTGGGGGAGGGCTCACATTCACATCTGTCACCCTGAAGGGGGAGCTGATAAAGCCTCATCCCCTGGACATGTTAGCACCTATTCATGTTCCAAACCAATTTCATACCTGTGTACAAAGAGCAGCGAGGCCCATGGGAGATATGCACTCCCCCAGCTCACTTGCAGTTTGTTTTAAAGTAGTATCTTACAGACTGTCCCACATCAGTACATGTACAGCATAATCAATACATGGTCAAATGCTTACATTTTAAAAATTTATTACAGTGAAAGATACATTGCCATTAACTCCTGTCAAAGCACTCCCCTTCACTTCTGAGATCCTTGTCCCACCATTCTTGCCGCTTTCTGAAGCAGTTCTGGAATTCTTCTCTTGTGAGTGACTGAATACCCTGTCGAGCCCCATCCAGCAGAAAGGCAGGCCTGTAAAAGCATTCATTGACTCTAACACTGCACGGCATCTGGCTCTCCCAAAATCAAAATGACCATGAAAGGTAAATGTTTTGAATTGATTCAGGACATCGAGGCAGCCACAATGGCAGTGTGTCTCTTACTGTAATAAACTCTTTAATTTAAAAATTTGCTGTATTGGGCCAGAGGGTTAGCTCAGTGGTTCCGGCACCTGCCTCGCAAGCACAAGGTCCTGAGTTCGATCCCCAGTAACCACATAGAATTCTGGGCGTGGAGACACGCCCACCAACAATCAACACCACATACCACAATGCCGGAGGTAAGGTGGCTCACGCCTCTAATCCCAGCACTCGGGAGGCAGAGACAAGAGGATTGCTGAGTTCACGGCAGCTTGCCTGGGCTCCATAGTGAGCTCAGGGCCAGCCTGAACTACAAAGCGAGACCCTGTCTCCAAAAACCAAAAAAAAATTTGCCATATTTTTCAACCTCACAAAGTGCTACCTCATTCTTTATATTAATGCATGTTATTTTATATTATGAGTGTGCCAGTACTGATTAATCCAGTTCCTACTGATGGGCATTGGGTTATTTTCTATATTTATTAATGAGACATGTTCCTCCAAGTAGAATTATGGAGACAAATGGTTTGTCCTTTAGAATTTTTTTTTTTTTTGAGACAGGGTCTCACTTTGTAGTTCAGGCTGGCCCTGAGCTCACTGTGTAGCCCAGGCAAACCTCAAACTCAGCAATCCTCCTGCCTCTGCCTCCCAAGTGCTGGGATTACAGGCGTGAGCCACCATGCCTGGCACTGTGGTGTGTGGTATTGATTGCTGGTGGGCCTGAGTCACCACGCCCAGCATTGTATGTGGTTACCAGGGATAGAAACTCAGGATCTTGCGCTTGTGAGGCAGGCGCCAGAACCACTGAGCTAAATCTCCAGCCCTGTCCTTTGGAATTTTATAGATTTTGATAAGTTGTTCTCTAAGGCATGTGTATCAATTAGCCTTCCCACCCAGCAAGGTATAAAGGGACAATGTGAAGTCCTCACACCACCAATATGACTAGGTGTCTTGTGTTGATAAGTCAGTATGGAAAAAGCAGAGAGAGGGCGAGAAGGCAGCTGAGGAACTAGTCAGAAGGCTGGGACAGCTGCCCAGAGAAGAGATGACATGAACCCAAACTGGCACAAGAGGAGGAAAGCAGAGGATGGAACCCAGAGCTAGTGTGGAAGACACATCTCAGGCCATGGTGGTGAGTGAAAGCAATCTGAGGGAGGAGTCCTGGATTCCCCAGTATCTGGCTTGAACAATTGAGTACACGATGATTGCATCTCCTGAGAAATGAGCCAAAATAGAGTTACAGTCAAGGGAAGTGACTTTAGCTGAAAGACTTTAGCTGAGACCATAGTGAGCTTGAAATCGAGACATCCCAATAGAAGAATCTATTGGACCAAAAAAGAAAATTGGAGGGTGGCGAAACATTTGTGGAAACCCTGAGTGTGTGTGAGCTCTTACAGAGACAGTGGGTAGCTGGCTGGCTGGGTGAGCGGGTGGATAGAGGAATAGGAAGATGTGTGGATTGGTGGGTGGATGGAAGACAATAAATAAATGGGAAGATAGATGAGTGAATGGAAGTAGAGAAAGATGGATGGATGAATGGACAGAAAGACAGAAACCTAGCTTTTATTCCACTTGTATTGAAGTATATAAAATTTGTTTTGGGACCAAAGATTTAGCTCAGTGGTTCCGTCGCCTGCCTGGCAAGCACCAGGTCCCTGGTTCAATCCTCAGTAACCACATATGAGGTGTGGTGGCTCACATCTGTACTTCCGGTACTCAGGAGATCGAGACAGGAAGATTGCTAAGTTCGAGGCTTGCCTGGGCTACATAGTGAGCTTAGGGCCAGCCTGAACTACAAAGCGAGACCCTGTCTCAAAAAAAAATATATTGTTTTGTGGTTTAAAAATGATAAAATCCTTGACTTTATTCAGGATAAAGTATTTTAGGGGAAGAATGCTAATTTTGCAGTTTACTTTGAAAAGCATCAGAAATAGAGAGGATTGATTGATGGGGGAAAGTGAGGTGATATGTGATAAAGCAGAAGAGTAATGATGGTAGAAGTTATACAGTAGATATACATGTATTCATGGGAAAGTCTTTCACCTTTATTATGGAAATCCAAAACTTCCACAATAAATTCATCTGGAATTTCTCAGTGGTAAATATTGGCAATTTTCATACAGTTCCACCTAATATTTATCTCTGACTTGGCCAAGTAATCCTTCCAGGTTCCCAGTCTGTAACATCAACAGACATCCCTGCAGAGTCTCCTTTGGACTATCCTCTCCAGATTTGGGGCCAGGGGTCCACATTTCTCCCTCCCAGAATTCAGGATGAAAGGCCCTCATGTGCTGGTTACTGCCCTGAATATGCCAGTATCTGGCTTGTAATAATTATAGATTTCCTCTGCGATTTGATCCCATTGGTTGCCCAGGCAACAGCGTAATAGCTCAAGTGAAGCGCTGTCACGGTGATTTAGAACCAACATGTCTCTCCAGCAGGCTCCGGGCTGGGTGCCTCCACCCACTTTGTTGTCGTCATGGCAACTGATGAGCTGCACATGACCAAAAGCTCTGTGCCACCCTCCTCCCCTCCTTCCTGTGATCATTTCCACTTCCTGTTCTGGGCCCCTCCAGGGCAGGAACTGACCCCAAGCTTAGGCTGTAAATGGGGGAATAAGTGATCCGAAGGTCACTTTCTATCCCTGAAAGGCAGTTAAGGGGACCCTAGAACCAGAGGAGCAGGGAGGGCTTGGAGATGACTCGGCAGCCTTCTGAGGCCCTTTCTGGCTGGGGCTGGGTCTCCTGAGCCAGTTAGGCTCACTGCTTATTCCTCTCTTCCTGAGTCTGCCGAAGAAAGTCTAGGTGGAGACCTCTAAAAGGGAAGAGGGGGACAGAAACCCCTATTTCAGGACTTTAAGATCATGTGGATTATTGTGGTTTAGCCCAACTGGGCTTAAAATATCTTTTTTTTTTTTTAAACTGTGTTCTGTTTTCCCTCTTTTATCTCCTTTTGAGGTCTCTGTTTCCCTTTGTTTCCATGTGCGCCTTTCCATTTCTGTCTGGAAAGCCCTGTCTTTCTGAATCCTCCTTCAGTCTCTCACCCTTCCCTCCTCCGCCATCTCTCCACCCCTCTCCCTCACCAACTAGCCGGGCACCAGCTGAGCCCGGCCTTTTCCAGGCTTGCTTTGCAACTGAGGGCCCCTTTTTGTTCTGTCCCGGAGCCCATGTTCTGGAGGTTGCCTGGAAGTCGGGGCCACACTCTTGGGGCAGGAGCTGGTGCCCAGCAGCACCTCTGAGGATGAACCCAGCTGGCCCCGTCCCTGGGGCTCTGCAGGATGGCATAGCAGGAGCGTGTTAAGCAGCAGAGCTGGGCTGGCCGCAGGACCCTGGCTGCAGGCACGTGAGTGTGCATGGTGTGTGTTTGTCCTCCCATGTTTGTCTCTCTCTGCTGATAGAGGAGGTGTGTCTCAGCGTGCAGGTGTGTGTATGGGTGTGCATGTGCATGCCCATGTACATGACACGAACATACTTGTGCGTGGATTTTTGCATAAATCATGCAAGTCAGATTTTTCAAGGACGCTTTGTACAGAGGGCTCTCAGCCTGCGATCAAAATAAAGACGGCTATAAAAATGATGGAGAAGGAATTCACTATTACCAGAGGGCTAACAGAAATGCAGCTTACACCTTTCTGGCCTCCAGAAAGGAAGTGAGGGTCACCTTGAAAAGGCATTTTTACTCACACGCCAAAATAAATCCTTCTCTTCCGTCTCAGAGCTAGAACAGCATACCCATCTCATTCTTGAAACGGCCAGGAGCAGGAAGTGGGGGGAGGGAGGCTCTCTGGCCTTGCCAGAGAATCTCAGTTGATGACCTGGAAGGTTGATGCCAAGAGCAGGTGGGGGCACCCTCGGCAAGCAGCTCCCTGGCATCCTGTGGTCAATTAGAAGTTCATTTTGGATTTTTTTTTTTTTAACAGAAACACCCTATGCCCCAAGAGGCTGCCAAAAGAAAACAATTTTAGAAAATGGAATTTCATGTGCAGGCCAATGTGGGAACCCTGGCAGCTCGCCCACTCCCATCCTGCCAGCGGTGTGTGCCAGCTGACAGCCAAGTCGCCCCTGCTAGGGGACCCTTTGTGCTTGATCCTCGGCAGCCAGGCACTCCAGGTGGATGCTGACTGGGGCAGCCACCGCCCCCCACCCCACACACCCCGAGAGAGAGAGAGGGCAGAGCCTGCATAGACACCTATCTCAGCAAACATCCCTGAGAGGGCAGACTCAGCCCCAAGGATCAGCTGCTCTCACAGGCGCCTTCCTCTAGGATGCCATCTTACTTCTGCCATGGGCTGGGTCTGCCGTGGCATTGGTTTCTATCTTGGCGTGGGGGTGGGGATTAGACCCAGGATTTACACACTGAGCTATAGAGCGAGACCTTTTTTTTTTTTCAAACAGGATCTAAGTCTCTTAAGTGACCAAAACTGGGCCCAAACATGTAATCTTCCTGTCTCGGCCTCCCAGGGTGCTAGGATTATAAGTATACATGACTACACCTGTCTGAGGTCTAACCATCTTTAAATTCTTGCCCCTGTGGCTTCCAGAAAATCTTTGACTCCGTCCATGTTCAGCTAACAGTAGTACCATACACCTTCGTCTTCCTGCCCCATACACCATGACCCTCAGCCTGTGCATCCTTCAGACCTCATTCCCCACATTTACCATGAGCTCCAACTACTCTAAAGAACTTCAGGAGAAATAGTGGTGAAAACAATACACACGCACAGCCACTGTCCTAGATTCTTAAAATGCTAATGTCTTTCTTCAAAGACAAGCGGCTGAGAAATGGTTCGGGTTTAAGTGAGATTGTAAGAGCCAGAGATCCAAGTGGAATGTGTGATCCTGGGCCAGAAACCCACGTGGGGAAAGGGTAACAAAAATGAATTACAAACGTCATTGGGAACAGGTAAAGAAATGTGAATGAAGGCCTATTCTAGATAGTGGTATCTTTGTTTGCTTAGAGTTGGTTGGTTTGTTTTGAGGAAGGACCTCACCGAGTAGCTCAGGCTGGCCTTGAACTCTTGATCCTCCTGCCTCTGCCTCCCTAGTGCTGGAATTACAGATTCCCACCACCAAGCTGCCTCTGGTAGTGTTTTATCAATGATACCTTCCATAAGACTGAACTGCTTCATATCTCAGATGATTTGTACTGAGGCTGTACAGGAAAGTGTCCTTATTCATATAAGGTACTGGAGGGAAACATCACAGGGGTTGTGCCTGACTCTCAAATAATGTAGGGGAGTAGAGGTGGATAGACAGATAAAGCGTGATGCTTGCAAATGTGGCCGAGTGTTATCTGGTGGTTTCAGGGGGACTGGTGGTTGGTGAACCATCCTCGCAACTTTTCTGCAGCTTTGAGACACTTTGAAAGCCTGCTACATGTGCTGGGGGCTGTCTCCGTCCCTGTATTGTTTCCTTTAATTCTCTGCATGACAAAGGCCAGAAAGCCCAATCACATCCATTTTCTTATTTTGTTTTTTATTTTTTGGTACCAGGGATTGAATTGTGGACCTTGAGCTTGCCAGGCAGGAGCTGGAACCTCTGAGCTAAATCCCCAGCCCAACAATTCCAGTTGATTTTTATCATCAGTTTTTGGGTTTTTTAATTTTGTTTTAGTTTGGGTACCAGGAATTGAACTGAGGGCTTTGTGCTTGCCAGGCAGGCAACCTACCACTGAGCTACATCCCTGATCACACCCATTCTCCAGTTGAGAGAGCAGAGACAACGCCAGACTCCAGCCTAAGGCAAAACCCATGTTTTACCCAACATAATGGAGAAATTCCTAAAATGAGCAGCCATGCACCACTATGAGAAGCATTCAGGTCTATGTGTGAATAACTTTGGCTCTTTGCTATGTGGTAGAAGTTAGGAGACAGTCTGGGTTTGCATCGCAGCTTAGCAACCTAACAGCTGTGTGACACTGCGTAAACCACATGACCTCTCTCCATACTTTCTTTATCTTTCTGTCTTTCTTTTGTAATGGTGGGTGATCACACTTACAAAATTTAAGCATGTTACTATACGGAAAAAATTCAGGACAGGGTTTGGCCCAAAGTAAGGGTCCATAAAGTGTGTCGTTTCTTGCTACAACATTGCTACAGTTACTGCATTTACTGCTGTGATTATAACCACAGCGCCCCTGCTTGGCCAGGGATGGCAAAACTCTCCTGTCCCCAAGGGCAGTTTCATGGATTTGCAACTGTGTAATCAGACAGGACCCCACTTTTGGAAGACCCTCATGGTTGCTGTCTTGTTCTGTTTCCACTGACTTGGAATTCTGAGTCTGTTTGCTTGTTTGCTTGCTTGTGGTGTGCCAGTTTGGTTGGTTGGTTGGCTGGCTGGCTGGCTGGCTGGTTGGTTCGTTGGTTGGTTGGTTAGTTGGTTGATTTCAGACAGAATCTCATCACATTTTCCGACCACCCTTGAACTTACTACCTAGTCAGGGCTGACCTCATATTTACAATCTTCCTGTCTCACCTCCCCCCAAGTGTTATCTTAATCTTTTTTTTTTTTTTTTTCTTGACACAGGGTCTCGCTTTGTAGTTCAGGCTGGCCCTGAGTTCACTATGTAGCCCAGGCAAGCGTCAAACTCAAGCAATCCTCCTGCCTCTGCATCCTGAAGCCTGGGATTACAGGCATGAGCCACCATCCCCGGCTATTTTAGTCATTTTCAATAAAGGGCCTGGGGTACCCACTTCTCATACTGGGCCCCACAGATCTTGTGCTCTCTGTCCTGTTTGTTGTGTGGTATTGGTTAGGATGGACCCAGACAGGCCTGTGCGACCCTGCAGATCAGGGAGCATGCTGCACTGACCGAGTGCCAAGCCCAGTACAAGGGGTTAGCTTGCAGGGTCTGCTGCAGCAGCCACTGCATGTGGGGCATGTGGGGCACGTGGGGCTCTTGAGATGGAGCTGGTTCTGACTGAGATGTGCTGTGTGATCTTGAAGACTTAGTATGAAGAGAATGTAATATGTAATTTTATTATGCTTCTTGTATGTTGAAATTATTCTATTTTTAGAACTGGGTTAAACTGCACACATTACTAAAGTTGATTTTCTGATGTACAATTACAATGTAGCTACACTGTATTTCTGTTGGGCAACTCTCCCTTCTACCAAAGTCCCCGTGACTTCTTTGTGACCACAAGCAGGCCAGTGGGCTGTAGAATCTCAAAGACCAGGCTTTGCAGCCCGCCTGGCAGACAAGCTGAGTCGCGCAGGAGAGCTCACTGCTCTTCTCACAGCTTCATTCTCATCCGTGCACTCGGGCGGGTGGGACCTACCGTGTGAGACCACTGCGAGGATAGAACAGGATGAAATTGTACACACGCCCGACCTCGCCACTGGCTCGTCACAAAGGGGCCCTTAACCCCTCCGTTTGCAGCAGATCGGATTGTGCAGGGGGCAGCACAAAAATCAGTGTTTGCATATCAAGTGATATTCAATATGTAGACATATTGTGTCTACATATACATTCCATAGTGTATCTGTGAAATTAAAAGTTCATGGGCGGATTTGTCTAAAAAAAAAAATCCAGAGAGAAGTAATGATGAAAAAACAAAAGATGAAAAACAGCCTACTAAACTGATGAGCAAGTTTCAGAGACAGCGTTTCCACTCTGATCTCTGTGGCTCTCAGAATGTAGGACTAGAATTCCATTGTGGACTCCAGCAGCTATTGACTGAGCACTTACTGTTGTCAGGCACCATTCTAATGGGCCCTGGGAGTAGGGTCCAGAGCAACTGATGCCCTCCACACGTGTGCTTTTTCTTCCTTCTTTCCTTCCCTCCTTATCCCCTTTCCCTCCCTCCTTCCTCTCTTCCTTCTTTTTATGCTGTACTGCAGATTGAACCCAAGGCCTTTATACTGAGCTACATCTCCAGCCCTTTTTAAATTTTTTTTTTTTTTATAATTTTGAAACAGAAGTTTCCCTGCCTGGGCTCTAACTTGTAATCCTCCTGCCTCAGCTTCCCAGAGTGCTGAAATTTCAAGCATGTAACACCATGCCCAGATCAGGCATGTGCTTTCTTGAGCCAACCTCCACCTCTGGGCAGGATACAGAGTATTTGTAAATTCACTCCTGGCCAGATGTTCCCACATTTGCAAGTCACCCTCAGCGTGGGGAAGGGGGTGGTGGTCCCAGTAGGGGCGGGCAGGTAGAGGGCTAGAGCCTCAGCTGTCATCTTGGCCCCCCACCAAGGGGCCAAGGTGGTGACCATAGCAGATGGGGACGCATTGCTGTGATGACACCTTCCCATGGGAGGTGCTGCCCAACATAAATTCTATCCTGATTTTATTTCTTCTGGATATTTAGCTCTGCGTGATTACAGCACCAAGGCTACTATGGTGGAACTGTGCTTGGAGCCGTCGGTTCCGTGGACTAACACTGAGCTTCTCTGTGTGTGACACAGTGCTAGATACCAGGGGTGCAGGGGTGGGTCAGTCCCTGGAGATCTGTTAGCATGATTACAACTGTCATCATATTATAAAATGATTTATGTTTTTACTTATTTACAATCTGTTTCTGCAATGGACTGGACCAGACCAGAACAGAATGGAATAGTGAGGTGTTGCTGTCTATCACCATTACCCGAGTCCTTAGGATTCAGGGTTATATCTTCAGGCAGTGAGTGGCCAAAAAACACCAGCGCCTACCAGTGAAAGAGCAAGTGAGCCAGTGGAAGAATGAACGGAGTTCACAAGCTAAAGGGAGTGACAGAGATGAGAACACTATAGGCAAGCCATGAAAGAGTGGATGTAAGTTTGTAGGTCACCTAAATAAGGCAAATAATTATTGGCATTAGGTGGTGATCAGAGCCAAGGCCACTCAGCTATCCTGTGTGTATGAAAACTTCTGTCACAAAAAATTAAAATGACAGATTACTAGAGAGAGCTCAGGGGAGGTCCACAGGGTGTGGGGCCAGTGAGACTATTCCAGCAGATCGCATGAGCAAGAGAAAGACAGACAGTATACTCTTCAGGCAGGAGATGTAGCCGAGAGAATAGAGACTACTGTGTGACCACCCAAGACCTGAGCTGTGTTCAGAGGAAAGTAGGAGCCAAAAACTGTCCAAGAGAGCAGCTGTGACAGTTTTGCTGTGCAAAAAAAATAAAGTGTTTTAATGAACACCCTCAAGCCTGTCCTGCGGCCTTCTCAGCCACCTGGTGGGCAGCTGAGGATTATATATATATATATATATATAGAGAGAGAGAGAGAGAGAGAGAGATTTGCTTGTTTCCACTTAGGAAACATGTTATCCCACAAAAATATCAATAAGTCTTAAAATGGAGGCATTATTCTCCAAGTGAAGCTTGGAGAAAATGCTTCCTGATGAAGCAGGAGGCAGCAGTTTGAGACACGGTTCTGTGTTGACCCCTTTCCATGGGAGGTGCTGCCCTGCATAAATTCTATCCTGATTTTATTTCTTCTGGATATTTAGCTCTGTGTGGGCAAAACGTGAAAGAAGGGAGTAGGACAAAGGCTACACTCTGCTGGCCTTGGACACGGATATCAGGAGCGTCCTGTGCACAGCCTTCTTCCCCAGGGACAGCTTCCTGTCCTAGCACTTGTTTTGGCCCTTTTATTTTTCCCCTTCAGGCTCCACTCCTTTCACTAAACCAGCCCAAGCTAAACAAGTTCAAAAGCATTGTGAGTCACACATTTACTGGCTTCTGTCATCTGCCCTCTGGCATCGTATGGGGAAGGCTCCCAACACTCTAGAAATGGATAGACTGACGTTTATGTCTCATAAAAATAAACCACCAGATGGGGAGGTAGAGCTGGGCATGAGGATCTTCTAAATCAACACACAAGTGCCATCCAGAACGTCTGAATGTTTGGCCAGTGTCATTTGCTTGACCACAGTCATGGCCACTTCAAAAGCACGGGGTAAAGAGAGGCAGACCAATATGCCAGCGGAATAAGATTCTCCAGCCATCATCACCCTGCACAGAGAAACACCAGTTTAACAGCTCCACACACATGAAACTACCTTCCCAAGAGCTAAGCAAACCAGGCCAGAGGCCACAGTACCTGGCTTTAGCATAGTAATAAGAAAAGAGGGGTTGAAGAAGGAAGGAGCCACCCATGACACCCCTTCCTCAATGCTAAACAACACAGCATAGAAAGAAGAGAGGAAGAGGGAATTAAATCCAAGGGTTTAATTTAGGACCCGCCCATCTGGGTGGAACCCAGTGCTGAGTGGAATGGTCCCTGCCTCCACGGAAGTGTCCTGGATGGAGCTTTAGGATCTGCTGGACAGGCAGGAAATGGTCTCTGTCATCCCTTCCCCAAGGTCAGCATGAAGAAAGACTTCAGCTGCTGGCGTTTGGACAGGATGGTAAAACACCAGACTTTGCCTGGGAACTCAGTGCTGGGCCCATCAATATGAAAGCCTATGACCTTTGCCTCCAGACCAGTACCCGAGGAAAGAGCCTCTAGGTTCACTCTGTCCCCAGGGGCGAAACCTGGCCTCAGGGGATAAATTTGTATTCCCAGGTCTCATGGTTCCAGACACCTTCCACAGCCTCAGGCCATGAGTAGCTCACAGCAGCAGGTAGGCTGTAGCACCATGGGGCTCGATCCTGTTCCCAGGCTGCACTGGTCTTAGCAGGCTGTGGACTCTGGGTGCAACCAAGCACTGCAGCATTGATGACCGTGGGTCTGTCTACGCATCCTTCCCCCGACTCCAGCACAGCACAGAGGGAGTCTTTGTCCACTTGGAGGAAGAAGGAGGTAGTGACCAGCCATTGCATAGCACTGTCTTACTCTTCTCCTTGCTGAGACAAAATATCCAGCACCCCAAGTCAGAGGAAAGGTTTGTTTGGCTCAGTCTGTAGAACTTTCAGGCCATAGGCAACTGGTTGCAAGGCAGGGTGGCATGGCAGAGGGGTATCGCAGAGGAGAAATAGTCCACAGCAAGCAGGCAGGTGAGAGCACATCAGCCTCTGTCTCTTACATTTCATGCAATCTCCCTGCACTGGGGCAGGTGTAGTATTCACACTCTTCATCCTAGCCAGAGCTACGCCAGACCAATCAGTGGACTGGTTTAATTATCACACACCCTTGATCCCAGCACCATACATTTTAGATCCAGCCACCTCTGAAAATCCATTCCCTACTGTGACTACATGAGGCTTTGGGAGGACATCTAGTTACAAGTTATAAATAGGACCCTAGGGCTGGTCCCTTTGTGGTAAGACCCAGTGTCACATGGAACATTGTGGTGCCTGACCTTAGGCCAGTGACTGTGGGCAAGGTGTCTGACCACACTCTGCCCCAGGTGGACATTTTCAGAGACAGACCACCCTTTGTAGGCACTCCCACAGTCTATCCTGCACAGATACAGTGTAAGAGTAGCATGCTGTTGAACTTGGGACACCCTCTAGTGCTTGAACAGTAGCAACATGTCAACCAGCCACTCTCATCAAATTCAGATCTAGTGCTAAAATAGTGGCAGTAACCGCAGACTTACAGCGAACAAGCAGCCCTGTTTAGAATTCCTAGAAGGGCCGGTACAAAGGAAGCCAGATAAATAACCTAACCCTTCAGGAAATAGATGTATTTTGCCGGCAAGTGTCAAGCCTTTCAGGGAACCATGACTTCACTGGGTGGGCAGAATAAGGCACCAGAAACTGACCATAAAGTTATCCATATGTATTACTTTTCAGACAGTGAATTTAAAAGAAACATTTTGCTGGGTGCTATAGTGTATGATTATGCCAGCTGGAGGCAGGAGGATCACAAGTTCAAGCCCAGCCTGGGCTTCTTAGTGACTCAGTGGGATTTCATCTCAAAAAAAAAAAAAATAGAAGGAACTGAAGGTGTATCTCAGGGCAAAGGTACTGAGTTAAATCCTCAATACCACAAAAAAGTAAAATAAAAATTAAATGTAAGAAAACAGAAAAACAATTCAGTACTTTTTTTTTTTTTTTTTTTTTTTTTTTGCTTTTTGAGACGGGGTCTCGCATTGTGGTTCAGGCTGGCCCTGAGCTCACTATGGTGCCAGGCAAGCCGCCGCGAACTCAGCAATCCTCCTGTCTCTGCCTCCCGAGTGCTGGGATTACAGGCGTGAGCCACCACGTCTGGCATTGTGGTACACGGTGTTGATTGTTGGTGGGCGTGTCTCCATGCCCAGCATTATATGTGGTTACCGGGGATCCAACTCAGGTCCTTGCGCTTGCGAGGCAGGCGCCGGAACCACTGAGCTAACCCTCCGGCCCCAACAATTCAGTACTTTATCAGAGACTTAATGCAACCATTTGAGTAGTTTTTAAAATAACCAATTCCTTGAACTGAAAAGCACACCAAATGAAATAAAGACAAAATAGAACACACCCTAGAATAATAGGCCAAGTAGGAGAATTAGTAAGCTTGAAGATAGTCTATTTGAAATGACAGAGTTGAAAGGAAAAAAAAGAATAAAGAGGAATACAAACATTTGATGGGAAAGATGGTATAGCATTAAAAGACCATATATTCAAGTTATTGGGGTTCAAGAGGAAGTTTAGAATGCCAAAAGAGTAGAAAGCTTATTCAAAAATTATCAACAGAGAGGACACAAATATATAGGTAGAGAGAAGTTCAAGGCAACTGGTAAGATTCACTTGCCCAAGTCTACTCCGGGACACACTGTAATCAAGCCCTCAGAGTTAAAGACAGGGTCCACAAAGCTGCAAAGGAAACACAACCCAGAGAGCTTGTTCCCGTTGACTGACAGCAGACTTCTCAGAAGAAATCTCACAAGAATCTTTGCAAGTGAGAGGGGAATGCGATGAGCTAGTCAAAGTGCTGAGAAAAAAACCTCACTGACCAAGAATACTGTACCTGCACAGCTGTTCTTCAGAAACGAAGGAAGAAATAAAGAAATTTTCAGATAGACAAGAGCTGAGAGAATTTATCAGCAAAAACTATTAGAACTAAAAAAAAATATTAGAACAAATGTATTCAGCAAACTTGTTGGGTGTTGTTTTTTTGTTGTTTGTTTTGTGCTGTAGTAGTATTTCTATATCCTAATACCACATTATCTGTAAAAGAAATCAAGAAGTGGGCCGGAGATTTAGCTCAGTGTTTCTGGCACCTGCCTCTCAAGCACAAGTTCCCTGGTTCAATCCCCAGTAATCACATACAATAATACCGGATACAGTGTCTCAAACCCACCAGCAATCAGTACCACATACCATAGTGCCAGGCATGGTGGCTCAAGCCTGTAATCCCAGCACTCGGGAGGCAGAGGCAGGAGGATTGCTGAGTTCAAGGCTTGCCTGGGCAACATAGTGAGCTCAGGACCAGCCTAAACTACAAAGTGAGACCCTGTCTCAAAAAAAAAAAAAAAGAAAAGAAAAGAAAAAAGAAATCAAGAAGTCTTCTATATAATAGATACTAAAAAAATATTAAAAAATAAACAGCCAGGGCTGGAGATTTAGCTCAGTGGTTATAGCACCTGCCTCACAAGCACAAGGTCCTAAGTTTGATCCCAGTAACCACATACAATGCTGGGCGTGGTGACTCACACCCACCAGCAATCAATACCACATACCACAATGCTGGGCATGGTGGCTCACGCCTGTAATCCCAGCACTCAGGAGGCAGAGACAGGAGGATTGTTGAACTCCAGGCTTGCCTGGGCTACATAGTGAGCTCAGGGCCAGCCTGAACTACAAAGCAAGACCCTGTCTCAAAAAAAAAAAAGCCACAGAGATGCAAGACCACCACAATGAAAAGTATAAAACACTGATGAAATAAACTAAAGAGAACACCAACACAAAAAGGAAGGACATCCTGTATCTTCGGCTTTGGTCTCTTTCCATTGGGTGGGATAGACCTGGCCTCATCTTGCAAGGAACAGGGAGATGAGAGTTGGAGAGCAGGTGAGATGCCCAATGTGGGATAATGTTGGAAATGCTCAGCTGGGGAATAGTCGGTCGTGATGGGGAGTGTGTGGCTGGAGGATGGGTCTTTGGAAAGCTGTATGTCATAACGTGGGTGTTACTTTTGTGAGAGAAGGGTTATTTGCTCTTCTGAGGTGTCTGATGATGTTTTGGGGTGAGGACTGAATTTGCCAACCTGGCAATGTACCCAGACCATGCTTCAGACTCAGGCAGACTTGACTCTATGCCAACTCCTCTATTTCCTGCCATGGGGCCTTGTATAAGCAAAAAACCTCTCTGAGCCTATTTCCTTGCCTGAAAAATGAGAATAGAAGGATTTGCTTTGTAGGATTAGATTGGATGACGTATAAAAGCTCAATGCTTAGATATCTGTTTGTAATACTAGTACAGATGCCTATATCCATCTTTTTTTTTTTTTTTTTTTTTTTGAGACAGGGTCTCACTTTGTAGTTCAGGCTGGCCCTGAGCTCACTATGTAGCCCAGGCAAGCCTCAAACTCAGCACCTCCTGCCTCTGCCTCCTGAGTGCTGGGATTACAAGTGTGAGCCACCACGCCCGGCACTGTAGTATGTGGTATGAGGCAGGCGCCGGAACCACTGAGCTAAATCTCCGGTCCCTATGTCCATCTATTTTAAGGAAAGATTCTTTGATTTACAGAGTTAAGGGAGCCCTAGGGGCATGTGGAAATACTGATTGGCAGAAATCATGACTCCAGACACCAACAAAGCATTTTTAAGTCCCAAGCCTGTGGTCCTTAAAGGAAATAACTATTTCCTTTGTTCGACGCTGCAGTGTTTGTGGTATTTGCATACCTAGCAGTTCTCAGAGTCCCTAAAAGTAGCTTCCTTTCTCTGGATGGGAACTGTGTCTGCTCCAATCCCGTGGCCCTTCTTTGTTCCTGATTCTCTTCCACTGAACACAAAGGCCCAGAGAACAGAGCAGGGCCCGTCCTTGCTCACTCTGGGATGTCTGCTGCTCAGCAGAGGGGCTCAGTGAGCACTTAGGAAACTGAACAGATCTGAGAACAAGGACCCCCTGAGGCTTTGTCCAGGGAAGCTTCTTTACCTTTGGCACGAGCATCCTTCAGACTCTACCCCTCCCCTGCTTCTGTGAAGATTCAAAATCCAAAACTAGATCATCCTTCTGTAGGTGTTTCCTCCCTCGCATTTCCTAGCCCAGCTCAAAGGCTCTGGGTCTCACACTCCAAGGGCTCACGCACGATGCCTCCCTGGTCTGTTTTTCTCTTCACTTCTCAAGCTGGGCTGTGCAAACACCTGATTTTGAATCACCTCAGTCCTGCTGACAGAAGTCTAGGTCAAGGAAACCTGGGAGACAAGGACATAAGGATAATAGAGGCTGAGACAATCCGGCCTCTTTTTCACGAAGCCTGGACATTCGGGCTCAGCAGGACCACTGCATGTGCAAACTGACTTCTAAGCCTCCAGGCCATGGAGGAAGGACCTACCTGAGGCCAAAGAGCCCTTGGGAGTTGAGAAATGGTCTACAGTGGACCATGTCCACTTGGCCCTTCCCAAATTGAGCACCTCATGATCTCACTGGTAGTTTTCATTCTTCCCATCTTACAGATGAGAAAACTAAGACCCTGGCCAGAGAGGCACCTGGTAATGTAGGGTCCAGCTGTAGCTTGGACCCAATTTCTGGCTCTTGTTACTTTCTCCACTGCATGCTTCAGTTTTTCTTATGTGTCTACACATGTCCATTTCCAGGAACAGAATTCCCTCTCCTTACACAAGTCACTGAAAATTGTGCCAGGCCCCGAGAGGAACAAGGGCTTGTAAAGTCATCGTGTGTGCAGGGAGGAAGTGCTAAGACCAGTGCTGTGGAGCAAGCCAGGAGAGGCTGCTGGATCTGGCTGGAGGAAAGCCAGATCTAAGATAGAGCCGCTGTCCCCATGCCATCCATCACAGCCCCATGAATGGGCCTCTGTTAGCCATCTGCAGAGGGCCAGAGCACCGGCTTTATTGGTTGCCATGGCGATTCCTGGCCTTTACAATGGAGGTGCACTTGGCTCAGTGTGTCACTGTGTTCCATTAA
The DNA here is from genome assembly GCA_004025085.1 of Thryonomys swinderianus. Lineage (NCBI taxonomy): Eukaryota > Metazoa > Chordata > Mammalia > Rodentia > Thryonomyidae > Thryonomys > Thryonomys swinderianus. The sequence continues at coordinate 32,896 of PVIC010012602.1, forward strand.
GTCTGCACAAAAGCTGACAGCAGGGGCTGCCCGAGAGAAAGGAATGTCCTGAGACCCTGCCAGTACTTTATCTCAGGCCTAGATAGGGGAATGACAGGAGGCATCTTTGGGGCCCATTTCTAGCCGATGATGCATGCAAAGACCTCGCACTCACAGGGCCTGGGAATTAGTGCAGTGGAAACACGAGTCAGACGCCATCTCCATAAGACATTTGTCAAGCCTTTGTCCCCGTTTATTCAGTGATTGTTTGCAGCCAAGCATTGTTCTGGGGCTGGGAGTAGAGCTGGAATCCAAATCCCAGTTCTCACTTCACCCTCTGCCAGCTCCTGAAGCAGGTTTGTCATTTTCCCCAGTTTATAGATGAAGAAATAGGCATGGAGAAGTCCTTTCACATGCCTGAAGTCACAGCAGATAGATGACAAAGCCAAGGATGGCTGGTCTGAGGACAGGATCCCTTTGAAGGATACAAGGATTTGGAAGATGCTAGGCAGAAGCAACGGAATAGAAGCAGTAAGGGGCTGGTTTCCTAACGAGCACCTGAGCACCACCTCTCCAGGTAGCCGCCACAGTCTTCTTCCTCCCTATCTATCTGCGATGTGGTCCGGGGTGGCCAGGGCTGCTGATCCCTGGTCTGCGAGCTTTCAGACAAGCCCGTGACTGGACTCGCTCATTAAGGAGCCTCATGTGTAGCAGAGAACCAGTAACTGGCAGGTGGCAAATATCTTTGCTACTGTTATCTTCCTGCTGGGTACATTGGAAGGGTTTTCTTTCCCTTTCTCTTGAATTCCTCTCACCTTATTGATTTAAACATTGAACTCCACCTCTTGGGCCTCCCAGTCTCCCAAGGAACAAGGCAGATAAAAGAAGGCAGAGAACTAATTAGCATTTTAATTAAAGAGAAAGGGATGGGGAGGTGGGGGGAAAACTATCTGGTTAGACCAGGTTCCCAGCTTGTCTTCTTCCAGGCACATAGTGAGAAATAGAATTTACTGCCAATCCTCCAGATGGCTGAAACAAAAATTACCCTCACTTCATGTCCATTGATCATCCTTATTCTGTTTAATATATTAATAGATTCTGATTCTGTTTTTGGTTCTGGTCACGTCAAGGAAAAAGTCCCCGGTTGGGGCCAGCCTGCTTTGCCCACAGGCTCCTATCTGCTGGTGTCCCATGGGCCAGGCCTGCGGGTGGTCAGCAGTGTCCACCTTTCAACGGAATCCCCAGTTCCGGTTTTATCATATTCTTTCTCCAGGCACCCTTATTGCAACAAAGGAAAGTGTGAGGGTTAGAAAGAGCTTTAGGAAAATACTGTTATGTTTAAAAAGGCAAATTGATTTCATGAAAAATGCTAAGGCAGGTTGCAGGGAGAGGTCCTGTATTAAGAACTGAGGTTTGGAAAGAGACCCAGGGTTTTAGAGGTCAAGAATGTCTACTGCCAGCCTGCTTTCCTTTCAAATTTTGGAGAGGGCCAGAGATTTAGCTCAGTGGTTCTGGCACCTGCCCAGCAAGCGCAAGGTCCCTGGTTCAATCCCTGAAAACCACATATAACAATACTGGGCGTGGTGGCTCACCCCACCGGCAATCAGTACCACATATCACAGTGCCAGGCATGGTGGCTCAAACCTATAATCCAGCACTTGGGAGGCAGAGGCAGAAGGATTGCTGAGTTCCAGGCTTGCCTAGGGGCTACATAGTGAGCTCAGGGCCAGCCTGAACTACAAAGTGAGACCCTGTATTTAAAAAAAAAGAAGAAGGAGAAGCAGAAGATTATGGAGTTTCCTGATCACAGTACTCTCAATGCAACCCCGCAAAGCTTATATCTTGCTGGCTACCCACAGCCCTTTTTCAGATGTACAGATCCAAGGTGCACTGAGCTGCACAGGGCCTGGTGGAAGGAACAGGAGATACCAATTCGACCCCTAGAGAGGAGCGCCACTGGGACCAGCGTACTGCTCACTCTCCGCACACTGACAGGTGCCTCTTGGAGTGTGAAGGGCCTGCAAAGCCCGCAGCCACCTCTTACTCGTGAGGAAGCTGAGCCTGGGAAAGGTATGTTTTTGGTTTCTGAGACAAACAAGGCCAGTGCTAGGCTGGCCCAAGGTCACAGACCTGTACAATCAGAGATAACCTTTCTCTATACACCCTTCTCAGTCCTCTCTCTCATCTGTGAAAACAGAAGCCAACTCTATAAATCTTTTATTTTTATTTTTTACTGAAGTAAATATAGCAAAGTTAAACATTAGCAAGTAAAAGAGAATGATTCAGCTCCTTTTAGTACAGTCACAATCTTTCCAGCCATCACCACTGTCAAATTCTGGCCTGGAGACCCCACACCCATTAAATTGTTACTCCCTGTTCACATTCCTCCAGCTGCTGCTGACCTCTAATCTCTCTGTTTTCTCTCCCTCTCTCTTCCTGTCCTCTTTTCCTCTTTCTCCTCCTTCTCCTTCTCCCCCCAACTTTCTCTTTGGATTTACCTATTCTTCAAATTTCCTATCAATGAAATCATAGAACATGTGGCATTGTTTGTGCAGATTTTTTGTCTCAGCCTAATAAACATGGTGCATGCACAGTGCAGCGTGTACCAGTGCTCCACCCCTTCCCATGCCCAAAGGGTACTGGACTGAGGCATACACCACTTCCTGCAAGGATGGACATCTGCATTGTGTCCATCTCTGGGCTCTTGCAAGTAGTGCTGCTGGAGTGAACATGGTCATGTACTTGAGTCCCTACTTTTAGTTCTTTAGCGCATATCCCTAAGAGTGGGCTTGCTGGGTCGTAGGGTAATTTTGTGCATCACTTTTCAAGGAACCATCATCCCTAAAGGCTGTCCCAAGACTGGGTTGAGGAGAGTTGAGAAGCTGATCCGGCTTCTTCTTCTCCATCAGTTCCCACAGTAGCCAGCACTCTCTAACAAGCCTGTCTTGCAGCTCTCGGTAACCTTGGCATCTCAAAGACATGCCCTTGTGGGGCCTCCAGGGGGCCCGCCCACAGAGGTCAGACTGGGTACTATTGCTGGGCTCACTTTCCCTACAAGTCCTCATGATTCCCTGCCCCCCCCAACCTCACTGCACCTGAATCCTTAACCGCCCCACACTGTCTTACTCTGAGCCCGACCTCTCTCTCTTTAGCTTCCGTCATCTCCTGAGCTGGGACAGTGTGGTTTCAGATGACGGCTCCCTGGCACCACGAGTCTGGCCAGAATGAATCTCTCCCCGTAGCACCTTGCTCCTACCAGCCAAATAGGCCTGGTTCCATTCTGTCTTCAAACGAATTCATTGTTGACAGTGAACTGGGAGTCTTTTATATACTTATCTTGCAGGGTTATTTTAAGAATTTAATGACAGGATGGATAAAACAGCCCAGTACATTAAATTCTCCCATTTTTTTCTCCTATCATAGTCCTCTGCCACTAAATTATGAGCTTCATAAAGAGAGCAGTATTTTATCTATCTTCCTCTCTCCTGCATCTAAGAGATACAATGCCTTGTCTGTGACAGATGCCTGATTACCTTTTGTCGATTGAATTAGTCAGAGAGAGAAAATGAATGAACTACATTAACTCTGCTAATGATCTGAGACATGCTGTGTGAAGAATTCACGTCAGGTAGGGATCATGTTTTGTTATGAGGCCAAATTTCAACTGCAGGCCACCAAAATGTCCCATGTCATTGAAATAATATTTTCCAGTGTGTCACTTTGTAATTGCAAATATGCTTCACTTTTGCAGCATATTCAAATGCTGATGTTCAAGTTCTCAGAGGTGCTCAAATGCTCAAACACATCTAATGGCAATTGAGTTGTGGGGAGTCTCTGTTCTCCTGTTTGAGACAAATGGTGGTAAGAGTCGGGGACTGCTCTTCCTAGGTACCTGTACTAAATGAATAGGCTGGCACTGAGTTGGATACACCAGAATAGACTTATTTTAGATCTGTTAAATTGTCAAGAAACAAGTATGGTTTAATTGGTTAATTTACGATCACATTTTCTGAGCCTACCCTTTCCCCCCAAAAAAACAAATCTTTCTGGCAAAAAGCAGTAAGATTTGCTTTTTGAACTGCATCAGTCTTATTCCTTAAGCCTTGTAGCTATATGTAGATTAATCGAATTTAATTGATATAGTACTATGTGTAAAATCTAGGTCTTTGGGGGACACTGAACCAGCCAATCCTATGACCAAACCTACTGCAGCCCACTTGGAGCCTCCTTTTCTGGCCTCTGAGGTGGACAGCTGGGGAGATGGAGGGAGATAAAACACCCTGCAGAACCCCTCCCCACTTCTGTGACCTCTACTACAGCCCCTCCACCCCTTACTACTAGGTAAGGTCTCTCTAGTGCACAGCACAGCTGGCTCTGAGATCTGATCTTCCACCAGGATAGGAGACACTGTAGCAGAAGCTCGTGCTGTCCCAGAAGTCTTTATCTTCAGCTTCCCTGCAGCCCACAGTGCCGACCGAAACAGGCATTGTTACTCCTGATAGGCAACCAAGATTTGAGTCTGGTCAGGTACAAGCTAGAACTTTGCTTAGAAGCAACAGAAATGTACTCCAGCTCCAAAAAAAAACTGCTTTGCAGAAGAGTCTGGACTTTTTTTTTTTACAAAGGCACTGTTAGCATAGGAACACTTTTCCTTCACCCTGGATGTTTGTGGAAAGACATCTGTGAACATAACATTGCTGTCTCTCTGCACTACCAGAGGGGAGCTGGGTTCACTCCAGCAGGCTCAGCAGTGGGGGGAGCACCCATCCACACTCAGGCTATACCCCAGTCCAGTGATATGTGGAATAGGGTGATTATGAACGTCTTAATTTTAAAATGGAAAGTCTCACATCCGAGGAACCTCTTTATCCCAAGCAGACTGGAACAGTTGGTCATGCCAAAGCCGTGTCTCTCCTGAAATGGGTCCCCATGTGCTCCCCTCAATGCTCAGGAACCCAAGCAGCCTAGGGACTTGTGTTCCCTATGGGAGCAGGGCAGAAGGAACTCCCGGTCCTTTATCCAGTGATCACCAGTATGTTTGCTGTGACATTTCCCCAGCCTGGGTCGTCTCAGCCCCCAAGGCACAGGCTTTCCATGTGGCGATTATCCACTGACAGCAAAAGGATTAAAACCCTTCAACAGCAAAGCTCCCCATTAGAGCCATCCGGCCCTGTGTGTACTAAGCAATCATAAGACAATGCACTAACACCAAAAACAACATAAGATCAAAATGAATCTTTCATACAAAACCCATTCGTTCCTCCCTGTGAGAAAGGGCCTCCCAGTGAGTCAGGGGTAAATGACTCTGACAAACTCTAACTTTAAATGTATAATTTTAGGCACAATGTAGGCCTCCTAGGAGATTAGCAAGGAAATACATTCCTGAGATAACCACTTATTAACTCAGACCCTACCCCAGCCCTTTGTTCTGCTCTCCCACAGAGTCCTTGGATCTCTGGGTACTTGGATCTGAATACACTCTTTGTCTTATCTTATTCTGATCTTAGTAAATTCACTGGCCCTAGCGTATTTATCTCCCTGGGCATTTCTGCTTTGTGAGAGACCTCAAGCCAGCTCCATCCACTCTCTGATTTCTTTTCTAAAATCATTTTAATCAGGAATGTGGTTAAAAATCAAATGAGAACACATGTGAATTTAAGTATATACTCAGCACAATGTATACTTTGATTAAAGTGGATATTCAGAGTTGGGTATGGTGGCACACATCTGTACTCCAGAGTGTACTCTGGGAAGCTGATGCAGGAGGATCACAAATTCGATCCCAGCCTGAGCAATTTAGCAACTAGATGAGACTCCCTCTCAAAATAAAAACTGAAGGGCCGGAGATTTAGCTGAGTGGTTCCTAAGTCTACCTAGCAAGTACAAGGTCCTGAGTTCCATCCCGGTAACCACATACAATAATACTGAGCATGGTGACTCTTGCCCACCAGCAATCAATACCACATACCACAGTGCTGGGCGTGGTGGCTCACGCCTGTAATCCCAACGCTCTGGAGCAGAGGCAGGAGCATTCCTGAATTTGAGGTTTAGCCTGGGCTACATAGTGAGCTCAGGGCCAATCTGAACTACAAAGCAAGACTCTGTGTCCAAAAAAAATAAAAATAAAAAATAAAAATTGAAAAAGGAGCTGGGAATGAAGTGCAAGGCAAGGCTCATAGGTTCATTTCCCCAGTACAGCAAAAAAGAAAAAGTAAAATGCTCAAGTGGTACACACCAATAGTATCAGGACTTGGGAGGCTGAACCAGGACGATCATAAATTCAAAGCCAGCCTGAGCCGTGTTGCAAGTTCATGGCCACTGTGGACTACATGGTGAGGCCCTGTATCAAAAACAAAACAAAAAAGTGACTATAAAAGCAAAGGATGGCCGGGCAGGATGGCTCACGCCTGTAATCCCAGCACTCAGGAAGCAGAGACAGGAGGATTGCTGAGTTCGAGGCTTGCCTGGGCCACATAGTGAGCTCAGAGCCAGCCTGAACTACAAAGTGAGACCCTGTCTCAAAAA